>JAXBDA010009087.1:0-13315 GCA_036023075.1 Gaultheria prostrata
GCAGAGTAATTTGAACTTGATAGATTTCTTATTTTGCCCTTAAAAGTAGATTCATTTTTAAAAAGTTAGTGGGTATTATTATATTGATAAGAGTAAGTAATGGAAAGTAGATGTAAAAGTTGTAAAAATTGATGTGAGAGAAAAATAATTGAAATTCCCAAGTAACACACTTAAAAAGGGACGGAGAGAGTATTAAACGAGTCCGAAATTAAGCTTGATCGTGTCTCTCTCTAACCCACGACTATTCGAATAGCCATAATACTAAGGATCATTTTTTGACACATTCTTCCCCTATCTGTTGGGGGAAAAAAAATCCAATTTTTACTTTTTTTTCTTTAGGCTCCAATTGAAATGAAAACATGCCATTTTCCAACCTACCCCTAAGTGCATTTTCTTCCTACACCAAACCACTAGCCGCCACCACTCCGACCACCATTTACTATAATGACTTAGGCTTTCAAACAGTAACATAATACTAGATAGACCGGACATCTGGTTATTAAAAAAAAAACATGATATCAAACAGTAATATCATATTAGATGGACCGGACATCTGGTTATCAAAAAAAAAAAACAGAATATCAAACAGTAACATGATACTAGATGGACGTTTTGAATAGAAACTCTCGTCGATTTTATTTTGCACTTTTGAGTTATCAAATCAGAGATACGTTGGTGGTAAATGAATTTCTACCGGTTAAAGAGTAAATTCTGTCATTTTACCTAGCAATAATCATCCGTAAATTACCTTCATGTCTTTATACAAAAGCCATGTTAGCAACTGGCAAGTAACTTTATGCCAAGAACTATGTAAGAAATTAAGCTTTTGCAAACAAGATCCAAGGAACGGATAGATTCTAAGTGGTCAAGACAAGAGTTGCTTTTTCAGTTCAAAGGGAAATTCAACATTAAGGAATACTCAATTGAAGATTTCAAAAGGGATTGGGGAGTTTCTTCCACATCTCCCACCTTGTCTGGTAGATAGTTTGTTCCCTGGATAACATTAACACTAATCGACATAACATTAATCATAAGAAGGTGTAATAAAAACTACAGATCGCGTAACTACTCAAAGGCATAACATTAACCATAAAAAGGAGTAACAAAAAACCACACTGATGATCGCCTCGTAGGGGGCGTTTGGGGAAGAGCGGTTGGTGAGAGGATTGCCTATATTATTGAATTCGTGGGAATTCAAGTCAAGGTGGAAATTTGTTATTGTTTGCCTGTAATCTGGATGTTCGGAAGAAAGGTGCAAAATTTTGTTCGCGCTGTTTGCTCTCTGGAAATCTCGTCCGGACGGTCGGACACGGGAAACACTCTTTTTGACGCGGGTTGTGCGTATTGAGGTCGGTTTTGACCTAATTTGTTGTACTTTCTTATAAATTGCAGCCTTGGAGGCCCTAGGGTTTAGTCTTTTGTTCAGGGGCATAGATATTAGGGAATTCGTTTGTCACTTTTGGTTCCGACTAGGGTCTGATCTCCCCTTTGGGTTCCGCCAGATAATTTGTCCCTAGATATCTTTTTTAGTGCTTCAAATTGAGTTACGAATCGCTGTTTATAGTGAATCATCCCGTTCTTTCTCCGTGGAGTACGTTCTTGCTTTGTGCTTGAACGGAACCACGTAAATCTTTGTGTTTTGTTTTTCCTAATTGATTTGTTTTTATATTCTCATACTATGTGTTCGGCACAACATCTTCACTTTACAAATCCTCAATTGAGTATTCCCTAATGTTGAATTTCCCTTTGATACTAGTTTCAGTTTCTTGTTTCTGCTTGTATTTATGTTTTCTGTTATTGTTCTCTCGGGCTATTTAATGCTTGCATTTGGCATCTTCTTCTTTCTCGATTTACCCTTATCGAGTATTAGAGAACACGGTCAAAATTTAGGCGGCAAAATTGGGAAGAGTAAATAGATGCATCCAATAGAAAACCCATTTGAGCACTGATTATGATAGTCTGCAATTTTCCAAGCGCGGTAAAACACAACGGTTACTCACTGTGCCATTCAAACTCAATCATGGATCATGATCGAACCTTGAACTTGATAATGGTCAATTTTAACTCTCTCTTTTTTTAACTGTGGTCAATTTTAACTTAACTCCACTTTTTCCTTTTTTCGGCTCAGCAAAGGAAGTGATTTTAACTCCGAGGCACTTTGTTCTTGATTTTAAGATCTTTGTGATGCTTTTTGTTTTTTGGTCGTTGTTCTTTTGTACTTTAGGAACACAAGAACATAGTTGCGTAATTTTGCTAGTGTGGAAGTTTGGGTGAGATTCTCCCTTTTGTAATTTCGCGAAAAGAAATGTTGTTCGATTTGCGATCGATAATTGATAACTTCAATACATATGCAGGGATCCGGGAATTCTATAGGTCACTCTCGTTCTCGCCCTACAAGGGTGTAGTGCACTATGTGAACTGCCGGATGTGTTTTAACGGTCAAGATTAATATCTTACAGGAAAAATAAGTATCCTACATGTAAGATAATGTATGAGATCTGGATTGTCGTAAACACATCCGACGTTCCATGCGGCGCACTACAGTGGAGTGCACTGAGTACTGCTACATACCCAGAAACTACCCAGAATTTGAACTTCAACGGTCCAGAATCACTTGAAATCAATCTGGACCGTTGAAGTTCAAATTCTGGATAATTTCTAGGTACCATTCTGGGTACCTAGACTTTCTATGTCATGGAATTTTAAATTTCTTTTAATATTATCAAACCTTAATCCATTGGACGTGGTAAGTCCCTTTGTCATAACACTTTTTTTTTAGTTCTTATTATTACCATGGAAGCTATTTTGCATTTTGCGGTTTTTTTTTTAAGGTTTTCAGCAGTGCCGGCTTATAGAGTAGGCGAGGGAAGCTTGGGCTTCCGGCCTCCAAAAATAGCAAAAAATAAGGGCCTCTATTTTTTTAGTACCCCGTAATTTTAATTTATTTATTTAGTACCCTTATATATGTACATATATATTAGGCCCAAATAATTTTACTCTAAGTATTCTCTACGCAAAATAGATCCAAATGAAGCTTTTCAAAGTTAAAATTGATCATAAATCATTTTCGGCCAGCCATGTCTCAAGAAAGATTAAATGGATTGGCTATATTGTCCGTTGAAAAGGATTTGGTGAAGAAGCTTGACTTAATTAGACTTAATTGTTTATACTTTTGTAATGGTAAATCTTTTATAATGTTTTTTTTTGTACGGAACTCTTTGTCGACCAACTTCATATGAAAAATATACACAAGCCTCACTTAAGGAGTTTGCTTCCGGCCTCCAATACTTATGAGCTAACCCTGGTTTTCAGGGCACTTCAATGCCACGGCCGTGAAGGACTAATCTAGAATTTTGATTTAATGGTGGCAAACTTATGTAAAGTATGGTAAATACTAAAGGAAATGGCTACAATACACACTCATTAAAAGTGTGTACCATATGCACCTATTGTATGGACCAGATTGTGCCACCTCATTGACAATCGTAACATTTTTTAGTGTTTCGTAACTTTTCAGCAATATGATTCGTAACATTTTCTATGATTCTTAACATTTGGGTGTGTCTTGTAACTTTTTTAAAAAAATTGTAATTTTTATAGGAGTATGTATCATACACACCCAAATAAAGAGTGTGTATTGTAGCATTTTCCAATACCTACTAAAACAAGGAGTAGTGTAGAGTTTTTAATGCGAGTAACCTAATCACGTGTGTTCATAAACTACCGATGAAAAATATCATCCTCACGTAGGAATCGCTCTGCCTTAACGCTAATTATTGCTGTACTAAACTGACAAAATAAATGCAATTATGGAGAGGGAGAATCACAAAGCACGCAGTCTCTCTCTGATTCTACATTGACCATCGAAATTAAAAAAATAAAAAACAAATTAGCGTAAATTAAGAAGAAAAAAAAAAAACTAAAAAAGTTCTACGAATAAATGCTCCAACGGTCACCTTCGCACTACGTAACCGACCGTTGATCACGTGAGATACCACCTCCCGCCATTTACTCCACTTCACGTTCCGCCACCACCACAACCGCTCTCACGTGCAAAAAACCAGTCACCCTTCTCTCTCACGTGGAGGAGTTGTAGTGAAATATTGCCCAACACAATCCACGTGGCCCCTTCCTATTGGCTGGACCCAGATCCATCTCTTTTTAATTTTGGAAGTCAAGGAACAAGGACACAATCCCGGACACAATGTGTTAGGAACCGTCAGATGCATGAACGCTCCGCTCGCATGTATCGAACGGTTCTGGGCAGAATACTGAATATTGCATCCAACGCCCACATGCATTGAACGGTTTTGGACACAGTTATGTGCGGAATTGTGTTTTAAAGTTGTGTTATCATCATCGGTCTTCATTATAAGTTATTTGTTTTTTGAATAAAGGACAAAATGGGAGGATCCGGGGATTTTATTTTGGGGGAGAGTATGGAGCAGTAGTGTAGCCCTGGCCTCACTAGTTTTCTCGTGTCTCTAATTTGTGGGACACAAAAGTAACCAAGAGAAGGCCGATCCACCTCTATGGAAATGGACTCCCCATTCCTTCCTCTATAATAGTACTCCTCCGTCCCTTTATAGTATAGACATTTTCATTTTGGGATGTCCCTTAATAAATGTGTATTTTGAAAAGTTAGTGGGTACATTTCCTATTTTGCCCTTAAAAGTAGATTTCTTTTTGAAAAGTTAGTGCGTATTATTATATTGATAAGAGTAAGGAGTGGAAAGTAAATGTAAAAGTTGATATGAGAGAAAATAAGTTGGAATTACGAGGCAGCACACTTAAAAAGGGACGGAGGGAGTATCACATTGAATTTATATCAAGCACATGACATCACATCAAGTGTCTAAGTCGAAAATCAGACTGAAGCTAAGTTTTCACTGCGGTATTTTTGGTATCCTTAGATTATAAGCTGTCAAATCAGCGAGTCATTCTCGTTACATACATTAATTGATTTAACAATTTGTAGTCCAATGATACCGAAAATTCCAAAAAAAAAAAAACCATAGTGGAAACTCACCATGAATACCCCAAATTTGTTTCATTTGTTGTCTAAAAATAAGTAGCTAAGCACTTTGTTTCTAGCTTAAACATAAAACAAATAATCAATGAACGCAGCAACTAGCAAAAGAAAATCAGTGCAAGTTCAAAATTAGTAATGAGAAAAAGAAATTAAAATTGCTTCGGTTTAGTTGGAGAGATGGATTAGACGGGACAATTAGCCCACCTAAATGGCTTAACTTGATGTAAGTGAACAAAAATGAAAACCAATACTTCTTCTCAAGTACCCAAATTTTTTTACTTTGTTTTTTCCTTTTTTGGCTTCAGTCGAAAAAGGATGTGAAGGAGCGACCAGTGTAGCTTCCCTTTAGGCATTATGAAAATCAACCATTTTTTGGTCACGCGTATAAAATTACCTGACAACTACACACAATCTAATCTTCTTGTTTGACATAAGATATAACAACATACTATGTTGATGCAATATACTTGTTGCTATCAATGTCGGAATACATATGGTTCCGCCCCTGCTACGTACAAATTTTGCGTCTGCCGGTAGATGTTGCTATAGAAGTTTGATCCAACACTAGCTTATGCCCTGCTGAGGGTTTGTAGCCACAGCCTACACACATAGGTGGTGGTGGTGGCCTAGCTAGCTCTCACTTGTTCACTAAATATGTCTGAAATCTCTCCAATTGCTGAAATGTTGGGGGGTGGGCTCATGGCATGTTTGATGTTGTCAATGGCAAGGGAGACACCCCCCCCCCCCCCCCACCCACTTGGGGAGTTTTAATGTTTACATATGGAGGTTTGATGATGTGTGTGTTTGTATGTGAAATGTGATGTGATGCACCCTGGGCCTGGAGGGTGTAGTTTCAGGAGGGACATCATCCAAAAGGTTGGATGGGGACCAATCGTTAAAATTTGACATTAAAGATTTTTAAGGGACAAGTTTGTAATGTATGCATGACTCTTGGACTGTTTTGCCGCATGTGGATGTTGTACTTGTATTTTGTATACATGCATATGGTTTTGAGTAGTTTGCATGTAATTACACTGTAGGCCCAGATGAATTGTATTGTCGAGACTCGAGGGTGATATAATATATATCCTTAATTTCTTTCTAATTAGTTTTCGGGGTCAAGCTACAATACGCACCCTCTTTTTTGGTATATGATATACACATTCACCAGAAAGAAATAGAAAAAAGAAGTAACATTTCACCAAAAAGAGGCGTGGATTTTGAACCACAAATTTCACCAATGGAGGCGTAATATTTCACCAAAAAGACGCATATGGCACCTATGAATTATGTGCATATCATGAGCATCCCTAACCATAAAACGGCATAACATTCAGCAAAAGAAGGTGAATGGGGCAGCCCACGTAATTCACAGAAGGTAGCTCGTGCACATGCATTTAACCTGTAATGCCCCATGTAGATCACTGGTCCAGTACCCTGATTTGATCCACAGCCACACCACATGGCCCAAAATGCTTAAACCTAAGGTACTAGTAGTAGCCCACAAGGTTTGTTATATACCCAAGATCATCCATGTAGACTTTCGATGTGGGACTGGGTGTTACAATCTCCCCACCGTTATAGCCCTCGCGAGGGGTCGAGCACTAACATCACCAAACCAAACCAAACCAAAACAAACAAAGTCCAAAGTCCAAGGCCCACACGGTCGTGTACACAGATTGCTCTGATACCACCTGTAACGCCTCACGTGGACAACTGGCTCAGTACCCTGATTTGATCCACAACCACACCATATGGCCCAAAATGCTTAAGCCCAAGGTACTAATAGTAGCCCACAAGGTTTGTTATATACCCAAGATCATCCATGTAGACTTCTGATGTGAGACGGGGTGTTACATAACCAACTCGCTCTATATGTCATGATTAACGTCAGCCGAACGGTTACCTGCATGCCAAACTCGTGCTAGCTTGGGGGTCAAATCAGAAGAACACTATAAAGGTACAACCATCAAACCCTAAAGAGGATGCCACTAGCTCATCACTCTCTTAATACTTTCTTTGTGGTTTCTCCTCCATAGCCTCCTCTCACTTAATCATCGGAGTGCCTACCGATCAAGGTGCTAACGACGTTGTACCTCCGCAGGTAAGGCAAGGTTCTCAGATGCCTCAAGCGAGGTTCAACCAAGATTACCCTAAATCAGTGACCCCCACATTATATAAGGAACTTCAATAGTTCCTTTGAGAAAGGAAATATTTTGTATGCTGTTTGGGCAATGTCCTAGTATTGACCTCTCTCTCTCTCTCTCTCACGCTAATGCGAAACCAAACAATATTGTGAATTAGTTCTTCAAATGCAATAATTCACTCTCTCAAATGCACCAATTAATCGCAATTAAAAAAAATCGGGTGCATCGTTATATTTAATTTATTTATTTTTGGTGAAATGGAAAGGTCCCAACAAATTAATATAACTGTTGGTCACCGAGTACCTTTGAAATTACATCCATCATTGGGCCGGCCACTTTCAAAATCATAATGTGGGTTGGGCTACTTCTGCCACCTGAGCCCGAAAAAACATCACCACCAGTGGGCTACAATTTTGGCCCTGTTTTTTTTTTAAAACAGCGAAGAAAGTAGGAGTATTTCACAGTTCGAAAAAAATAAAAATAAAGTACGAGTATTTTTATTCGATTTTTTTAGAGTGAATTAGTTTTGCATCAAATTTTTGTGTATTATTAGTTTGTCTCGACGAGAGGAATCGAAAAACTAAAAATTATTATCCAAACTCTCTTTTTTGTGAAATAAAGACAGAAATAAACCAAAAAAGATAGATTTTTTGAGCTTATTTTAATCTTTATTCAAAAAATTGAGTTTCAATTATAATTTTTCCTTTTTATTTCTCTCCTGATGAACCAATAATACACAAACTTGCCAAAACTAAACCAAAAACAATCAAAGATCAAAAAAGGAAGTCAAGTGACTAAAACCTAAAGAGCTCCTGAAACTGACTTATTCCCTAACTCAAAAACTAACATATTTTGTGCTTTACGAAATAGGTCAATCTCTCACAATACATTAACTCAAAAGGCCAACTTAAGCCAGTTCTGGCTTAATTCAATTTCTGGAACAAAGCCTCATTTCAGAAGTCTACATTAGAACTAGAATGTTTCATAGCCAAGCATTTGACCAATAAGAACGGATATAAACTTGGACTAAACTTGAACACGTCCCCTGGACCCGCTTAAACACGTCAAGCTCTTCAAGCCCGTCTCATATATAACCCATCCAAATACGACAAACACCTCATGCACGTTACTTGCCGGGCCCCCCAAGTCTTTCTCCTTGTGAGACCGCCTTCCAGTCGTGAAGACTCTAATATTACCTGTGACAACCCGCAGCTACCTGCTAACCTTTTAGTATAACCACGTGAATCAAAAGGTTAACCTCAAACTTGCTTGTGAGCATTACCTAACATACCAATCCATATTTCTATGGCCAGCTGATGTGGATATTCAAAAAAAAAAGTTGCACCTGTTTCTTTGTTATCAGGTGTAGACAAGAAAACAAATTTATTTTCCTGCTTCATTACTTTTATTCTCTTTGGTTTCCCTCTTAAGTCTCAAGGACTCGGGCCCCTCCCCCACCCATTTTGTCCTCCCCGCCAACCCCGTCCCCTCCCTCTCCTCCCCAAGAGACCATCCACCTCAGGCCTCCAACCTCTCCATTAGAGACACCTACCATCGTTCACATTTTACGCCGCCACCCTGCACCCTCAATCTCTCCTCGGGCCCTTATAGCCATTCTTGCAACACAAGTGTGCGCTTCGTGCATCAAAAAAATCTGGGAATTAGATACCTGCAAGGCAACCATTCTGCATCCCTAATTACAGACACAGTCCAATACACCAAAATAAAAGATTGCACCCAGCAGTTTTATGTTGCATTATACAAAGTACCACTTCAAGTTAAGAATCCAATGGGTTCCCCGGTGGTCTCGTCAAATTCGATACACTACCTCTAAAGATATCCTGTTAGACATAAGAGGGGCTTATAATTTCAATGCCAGTACTCCCATCTCTAGTATGGGCGATACCTCAAATCCGCTCGTGAAGGTCTTCCACCACCCATGCCATAACTCCACTGCAAAACACAAACACGGCTATTATTAGTCCAAAAAAATAGGGACGTAACGAGGGCCCCCAAAAAAAGAAAAACTCTTCAGAAATGGACAGGAAAAGTACAGATGACTAAACAAAGTTCAACTGTCAAGACTCCAGACCGTACACATACAAAAAGTCCTCCAAATGACTAAACAAAATTAAGAAGTCCCCCAAATGACTAAACAAAATTAAAAAGTCCTCCAAATGACCAAACAAATTAAAATAATGACCAGTGATGGTAGTACTAAAAAATGACCACTAGTAAATATATCAAAATTATGACTGAGCTAAAGGTTTGTGGTCATGCCGAGCTTATCAATTGGGTTCCAATTCCCAGCCACTAGCCCCTTCACTTAGGTTGAATACAAATAGGACGCTAATATAACAATATTCACAAAAGAAACAACATCCAATCATGGATTATCAAACTGATTAACCAAGACTCGTAGGCCCTAATTCAAAAGGAAAAAATTCAACTGTTACTTCCTAAGACACGTACCCCAGAAAAGGGAGGAAAAGAAAATAAAAGAATTAAGATGAAGACACTCTCTATGATATCTCATATATCAAAATGCATGCTATGCAGTATGCACCCCATAACTCACATCGTCATAATCCAGGCTTCCATACATTTGTCCATAAGCACGCATTGGACCACCACTGTACCCCCTATAAGGTTCAGCATTATCCATCATGAAGTTTCCACTACTGGGACCCGCATCATCAACTGGCGTAGCCGAATCTATGGCAACCTGGAAAGGTAGATCCAGTAACCAACAATAAGAAAATGGCAATATATATCAATGAAATTATTTCCAAGCATAGGATTCTATGGATCAAGTAAAACATACCATATATGCAGTTCCAAGACAAGGATTATCCATGAAGGTGGAACAGAAAAAAACTAACTAAATATAGTATATCGTACAATCATTATTCCAGCTAGAATCCAGGTAGGGCTTAAAAAATCTAAAAGAAATCAACAGCCGTCTACCGGATAAAAAGCATTTACTTCATACGACTATAAAAGCACTACCAGATGTAATACCCTAGACCTTAATTTTTATGACTTGTGTTAATTGGGTGTTTTATGTGCATATGTGGATATAAATTGTTGGTTGGCACACATGACTTGTGCAAACACACACACCGAATCATTTTCCATTAAGAGGTCCAGTAATAGAGCCTTAAGGGGGGACGTTCTCCCATTTTCCCCTGATCTTCCACGTTGAGAAAGAGGGAGTGATAGAGAAAAGTAGAAGAAAAGAAAGGAGAAGAAGAGAAAAGGGGGAAAATCTAGAGGAAGACTTGTTTGAGGAGATTGAAGCTCTTTTAGGTAAGATTTCATGTTATTGATGATCAATTCCATGTTTTATTGTTGAATCACTTGCATCTAGTCGTTTAATTTCTAGTTGGGTTGAGTTTTGCTAGAACTCAAGTTGGAATCCTTGGGTTTTGGTACTTTGATCTTGTTTTGGAACCATGATTTTTTTTGTGTTTAGGGTAATATATGTTATATACACGTTTAGGCACGAGTTCCCAAGTTTTAGACTTGATTTGAGGTGATTTTGGTGAAGGTTGGGGCTACAAATCGAACATGAACCAAAACTGAATTTTCAGAAAATTTCCAGCTAATACCGGTACCGGTATCTGGTCTTGCTGGATACCGGTATCTCATTCAATTGTGGCCACTGTTTTTTTAATACCGGTATCCCCTATTTCAAGCTACCGGTATTTGTAGGCCATTTTCAGCAACTTTTTCCAAACTTCACGGTTGATCTTCCATACTTCTAGGACTTCATCTTAGGCATGTTTACACTCATTTGACATCTCCTAATCACGTTTTCATCATTTTAATTATACAGGAGATTCAGTTGATCACGCGGACCAAGGTGAGTAATCGAGACATAATTTACATGGTTTAATGCGTGATTTTGTACCTTTATGCAAATGTTCCATATTTCACTTGTTTTGCTGAAGGAATTGTACTACATGGATATCAAATGAAAGGTGGCAATATTTTGTATCTATTAATGACATCCCTAACGTCCCAGCTTGCTAGGGGACAGTGCTAAAAGGCTAGCAAGGTTGATGTGTTTGATACGGGATACACATAGACGTCTAAGCCTATCCACACCGGGGACGTCTAAGCCTATCCACACCGGGGACGCCTAGAGGTATGATATGATTTGTTACTGGGACGTGCATTATAAATTGGATTTGGAAAGATATGAATCCTTTGGATATGAATTTGTGCTTTGCTTAACTAATGTGTTTCCTAAAATATGTCCATGGAAAGCATGTGAACTATGTATCGGTTTCTCATACGAACTTTAGCTTATGAGTTTTCCCACCTTTCAGGAGACGAAGAGTAGAGTGGTGACATGGGCTTTCTTTCATGATCGTAATATGCACATGGGCATGTGTAGTGGTTATAAACAAGACCTTTGTACTAGTCTATGCTTTGACTCATGTAACTATGTAGACGGTAGGAAGTTGGACTTAATCACTTTTTGACATTGTATATATTGTGGTTAGTTTGGGTCATGTGATATAAGCACAGCTCTGTGGGATACTTTAAGTTTGGAGATCCTGGTGTTGGAACCTGTTATCTTTTGTTGTTAATACAAGTTAACCTTTACGCTGCTAGAATTTGTGTCCCTTATAGTCATTGTTATATGTTAATTTGTGCTACGTTTTGGCCGTGGTGAATGGTTCACCGGCACTTTGTTACGCTTATAACCTTTAGGGACGGCTTTGGGGCGTGACACCAGAAACCTGTCAGTCCCCTCCAAAATCAAATGAAAGAACCAATGACTAGGAAAACACATGCAAATGACAAGCTTCAAACTCCTCGTGATAGAAAAGATCTTTACAAGGAAATGAAAGAATCTGGGACGATTAATGAACAAATAATATTGCAGAATCAAAAGTGGCTCTAGTTCACTGTAAAGGTTTCTACTTAGAAAGATCACATAGAATCCGACCTTCAGAATGGGACGGTAAGTGAAAAGAATGCATCCGTCATTGGTATACCATATGCCCTATAGAACAAGGCTAAACAAGAAACGCACCATTCCGGCAAGCTGTATTCACAGTTGCAGTTTAGTTAATACACGAGAATCTAAAAGAAATCAAGAGTTCTTGGGACATTTTCCGATACATCAGATGGGTTAAAAAAAACTTCTGAAGAGTCTGAACCTTCCACATACTTCATACCCAAAAGAAAAACGCATTGGAAAATAAAATGTTCAATACTTGGTGGAAGGAGCATACATAGATGTTGACGCTAATAAAATACAAATAGAACCCTACAATTCAGTTTTGCAAATGGTTTCAAAAAATATCAGAATTAGTAACACAAACATGACAATCCTTCCGTTTAATACCTGCTGTCCACAAATCTCATGAGACCTTCGAGAGACACGCTCTGCAACACCATCTTCTGCAAAGGTCACAAAACCAAAACCTCTATGGCCAGTTCTCTTAGGATCCTACAGCACATGAACATTTTGATGTAACAAATTATCAACACCCATTCTTTTATAGCACCATGAAAACATCAGCCATTTTACCTTCGGAATATAGGCATCCAAAATTCGGCCAAATCTACCAAAATGCTGGTGAAGATCATCAATTGTAGCCTCCTGAGGAAGCCTGCCCACAAATATCTTTTTGCCAATTCCTCGAACAGATTCCCCTCCTAATATAGACGCAACAATAAATGTTAAGCATTCCCCAGTGGTACGCTCACAAGGAGCATGCAGAGAGGAACTTACTCCCATACATCGCTCCCGGATGATCATATAAGGTAGGAGCACCTAGAGCAGCATATCTAGTTGCTGCAGTGATATAAGCATTATATGCACCATATCCTCCCTGCGGCATTCGGCTCACTGGTTTGAAGTCATCCTCCTGAGACTGTAAGATTCAGGGGTAAAATGAACCGGAGACCACTTGTACAAACTAACAAAGTACGAAGTTCAAATGTTCAACGCACTCGATCAGGAAAAAAAAATTAGTGCCCAAAACTAGAGGCAGCTTTTTGATACGTTCATGGGTACAAGAAAAGGACTAAGATAGATGACTCGATATGCTATTACAGTAAGCAAAAC
Source organism: Gaultheria prostrata (assembly GCA_036023075.1). Taxonomy (NCBI): domain Eukaryota; kingdom Viridiplantae; phylum Streptophyta; class Magnoliopsida; order Ericales; family Ericaceae; genus Gaultheria; species Gaultheria prostrata. The sequence continues at coordinate 13,268 of JAXBDA010009087.1, forward strand.
ATAATCTACAAAAAAGCAAATGACTGAAAAATAACCACAACCCCCCCC
>JAXBDA010009088.1:0-13312 GCA_036023075.1 Gaultheria prostrata
AGAAAATTTATTGAGACCCTAAAGTTTCAAAACTCATGAATGGACCCCTATGTTTCGGGGATTCGGGGACGGATTGGGGCGGATCGGGGCAGGGCGGGGTGGGGATGGATCGGGGAACGGATTCGGGGCAGATTCGGGGCGGGGACATGTCTATCTCCACCCCCTATCCAATCTCCAAACATTTTAAAAAAAAAACTCCATATCCTACCCAATCTCCGAACAGATCTCCATATTGCCGATCCATTCGGATCGGGGATCAGATCGGATTCGGACGGATCGGACAAAATGCTCATCCCTATTCTGAAGGTTCCAAAATAATGTTGATTCATCCAGACATATAAGTTGGATCAAGTTATTTCAAAGAGCCAAATGCATGGTATGCCATAGAAAACCCCGGACCCCATGTTTGACTCCATATGATGGTTGAGCAATGTAAAATGTAGAACAAAAGGCATACCACAAATGAATCTATGCATTCGGCCCTTTCTATCTTGAATCTTGAAAGCAAAGGCAGTAGGCAAACTCGATGACGGATATGGAAGAGATCTTGCAGTCTCCCCACCTTCAGAAGCCAATTTCAAGGAACTGTCACTGAAAGTGTGACCTGCATGTTAGTAAATAAACATGAAAATGTTGAAAAACGAGATGTAATACATCATTATAGAGAGTCTACAACCTTCGAGTATCTTCATCATCCAAAGGAGATAATGCCATGGCAGAATCCCAAAAGTTTTGCATCATATTGCTTGCAGCCTCATTAGTAACCCCAGCAGTGCTTCCCACCTGCCAAATGCAGGGAATGGTGAATATGAATCACAAATACAGAAGTATGCAAAATTTCTTTGCAATACCTCCATGATTATTTACCGTAAAAATTAGCTATTTATGTGATTGCGGTAGTAGAATTTCTAGTGCTAACGGTTTGGTGAATACAACATGACCAAATAGTTGCATCGCTGATCTGCAGGACCGACAAGGAATTTCATCCTTGAGTAGGGTCCAAAGGTTTGATAGATGGATCACGGATACCACATAAAGCCATCTGGAGACTATGGAGACTGCTGTGGGTGCAGAACAAGGCACATGTATCCATAGCTTGAAAAACTAATAAAATTTGAAGTATAGGTCTCCGGATCACTGTGTAACTTGAAAATGTGGAATTTCTTGCGTAGCTTTAGAGCACAAGTTAGGAATAGCTATAAAATGCATATTCCAATACTTTTGCTTACTTCTTAGAGAAGCATAAAATAGAGAGCTAGAACCAGTATTATCCGTTTTCAGATTTTTCTAGATGTGTAACCATACTTGAAAATAGAAACAATTATGAAAGAATCACAAGATAGTAAGCTTGTGTACAACATTTTTGCATATAAAACTTGAGTGCAAAAAGAAAAAGCACAGGATTAACCCAGTAAAGACATATTCGTGCTTCACAGACAGTTTGTATCAATTTACAAACAACTGAATAGTACACCAAACATCCCTTTCTGAGAGCGCTGAGACACTGTTTGAAAATATGCTTACAGCTTAAGATCAATTTTGCAGACAATCCCGATCCTATCTAGACTCTAGTCAGCCAATTAATAAAGGATGGTCCCAAAAAGATAGAAATGTGACTTACTGTAGCTACAGCAGCATGAGTTATGTGAAGTACATCAACAACAGCAACGACAACTCCATCTGTAATGGACCATTCATAATCGTCACATACTAATGGAAATCATAACAACATCTACACAGCCTATTGCAATGCGTGTGACGACAAATTACCTTTATCAGTGACAGGAAGGTGTAGAAATTTTCCATCATGCATGGTATGCAGAGCATCAACAATTGGTGTATCCACAGTTGCACATTCCGGATTTGGGGTCATCACCTAAAATTAAGTTCCAAACATGATGCACAAGTTTAACGCTCTCTGATATTTGTACTTCATCATAAGTAAATCATAAGTCAATGATCTGGATGAAACTTATAAAAATTCTGGAAAAGGAACTATGAAGTGACCCAACCAAAACCAAGTCCCATGAGAATGATCATATCACCTTCTCCACTAAAGTAGACTCTGGAGGAAGATCTTGTGCTATTACCCGCATCAATATATCTTTTGACCTGACAGAGAGTTAGAAGGCACCAATCATGATTCCATATTACAAATATATGCCTCATTGCTTTCATTGGCCAAAAAACATATTTGCAAAGTCAAGTTGATGTATTGGGAACTCACGTTAAAATTCCGCGTGGTTTGTTTTCTACTATTACAATAGCAGAGCTTATACGACATTCAAGCATCTTCTTTGTTGTCGCTAATACTGTGTCACTTGGTGAGACTGTCACAATCCTGATGATGCAACAACAGTATAGGAATTTGTATCACACATAGTGTTGGGAAGATTTGAAAACAGCCACATAATATACCACCTCAAGAAATGATAAAGAAAAATAAACAGAGAAGATATTACCTACTTTGAATTCTCGGAAATTATTGTAGACAAAGATGGCCTAAACATCCGCTCTCGAAGTGTTTCTACGAACGTATTTGGACCTGTTTATAAACCAGAATATAAATAAACAAATGCAATGACAGACTCGTGTCCCACAGGAAAGACAAGTAAGCAAACATCCTTCAACTGAGGTAATAACTATGTCTGCTAGAGAGATAATATTTAAAATACAGATTCAACGAACCAGAACCGGATCCCCCCCAGTGCTTTTCAACACCTTCAACAGCAGCTGCAATGGCTTTTCCCTTTTCCGCTGCCCTTTCCATACGTGCAATTGCATCATACAGGCACTTTGCTATATCAAGTAAAGCAATTACCTCTCCATTCTCCACAACAGGCAAATGCCTGAATTTTCCTGAGGCAAGATATCATGACCATAATCAACAGTCAAACAAAGGGAAGTACACTAGACAATAATATGCTGTGGACTTTGGGATTGATACCAACCTTGCACCATTTTTTGCAAGGCTTCGACAGCAAGAGTGTCAGAAAGTACAAAAATAGGATTCTTCGTCATAACCTTGGAAACAGGTGTCTCCTCAAGATTAACTTCTCGAGCAATAACTCTTGTTGCTATATCCTTCAACCATTGAATATTGACAAGACAAACTAAAATTAGAAGTACGACTACGACGAACATATAGCACACAGGTCTTAAAGTCAAACCTTGTCTGTCAGGATTCCACAAAGTAAGGCATTTGAGTCAGTCAGTAACAAAGCATCTACTCTTCGAGCAGCCATCCGGCGGCAAGCTTCATGGATACTTGTAGTTTCAGGTACAGTCAAGGCTTTTGACAGCCTCAATCGCCTCACTGTACGCTCTCCTGTTAGACCCCTGTTCCAATCAAGTGGAAAAAATGAAATTTTATCCTGTTTCTCTTGCTTTCTGTGGTGTGGCAGTGTGAGTTGCATGCAGAGCACCCTGCCAATGCTTTGTAAGATCAATGAGGAAATATGAACTCATCTAAAAAGCACGCGGTCTTGACTTGGGCCTTATTTGGTGCTGCAATGCGTTTAAGTGTTTTTGTGACTCTTAAAGTGCAGTTTCAGGCGTATTTGGCTGCAACTTCAAAGCACTAGAATTTTTTGAAGTTGTAGCTAAATATGATTTCGTAGTAGTTATGGTACTCAGCCGAAAGGAGAAATGAGAACTATTCTCAAGATGCAACAACCAACCAGTACAAACATCTTTCAGCAGTCTAATCTATCTAACGCCCAGTTGGTACCCATCAATGGGTGTCTGGGGAGGGGAATGTTGAGGACAAGCGTAACCTTTGGTAATAATACACAAAGTGGTTGTGCTCAGACTCGAACACAAAACCTTAAGGTTATTGGGCTGAGTCTTTACCATTGCACCACCAGTAGTCCCCTAAAAAACCCCTTTCTTTTGCTCAATATTCTTGTCTACAAAGATCTTATGAAAAGCACTTTACTAGAAGCCATGAAAACACCAAACAGGACCTCGTATCCTTAATCATCTTGTATTTCAAGAACGGTTCTGCTTTTGATATCCAGATAAGGGAAAAGATTTTAGCACTCCCCTTTCGAATATTACCACATTCCTTTTTTTGTCTATACTTGAGTAGAGTGTATTTTACAGTATCATTCTTTTATCCGAACTATAAATAAAAAACAATTATGTAATTTCATTGACGTATACACCCAAAAAAGGAGATGTGTGTGTATAGTAGGGGAGGGTTAAATTGTTTCCCCAAAGAAAAATACCACACTTGCATAAGAATTTGGACGACTTCTACGGCTAACACTAAACAATGTTGCAACAAGCACAATTTTGATGGCAGCCCCATGTAAACAAGTAACAGAGATGGAAACTAGAAAAAAACCAAACAAACGAGTTGATTGCAGACCCACGCAACTAAAGGCTACTTATCAGTTGTTTTGCGAACCCAAACCAACATTGGAATACATATTGATTCAATGGCCGGGCCTATGGAAGCATATAGGGTTTCAGCTGACGAAAAAATCCTGTTATGTTCTGGATTACAAATTTGTCAAATACCTTGATAAATAAATACGCCACTCCAGATTAGCTAAGTGCATAAAGAAAACTATGATGAGGATTCTTAGCAATAAACATTCCTAGTCTCATTAATTATCATGGGGTCAGTCCTATGCATCTTAGTGCTTACTGTTTAGTGTTGCTATTCCTACAAAATACACGTATGCCAATTCTTTATCCAACAGCATTAATCATTTTCCTATACAAATATAAGCACACCAGAGTTTCACCATATGCTATAGTCGAGGAAATTTAGAAAAACATACCCTCCGATTGGAACACATGATTGCATGGATGATAACAAGAGCAACAACAAAAACAGCATGAATACACACTTGATGGACCGAAAAGAAAGAAAAACAATTGACTAAAATTGTCCGCAACAAAAACAACAGAAGCTCCAATACAAGGGGGAACATACATGGAACGAGCAGAAGTTAAAGATTTTCGTGTTGCATCAGGGGCAAGGTCCCCATTCTCCGAAGTTTTCTTCTTCACCTGAGAAGTTGAGGTCATACTTCTCCTTGAAGAACCTCCCTGACTCGTCGTCATTATCTTGAGTTTCTTATCTCCTTCAAGTCTATATCCTTATCCTCTTTCAAATCTATATATCCATCAAGCAAAGAACAAAGAATAAAATCCAAAGAACAGAAAACCGAACTTCGAAAAAAAGTTGATACACTATAAAAGCTCTGTCTTCTTTTTTATAAACTATAAACTAAGATAAAATACAAAATTTAATAAACTATAGAAATTTGATAACCAACTGATAATTCCAATTTGAACCGATTACAGCCCAATCTTCAAGCAAGCAAAGAACAAAGAATCAACACCGAAAGCACACAACGCAAATTTCAAAACGAAATGGATAAAATTCAAAATCTATCTTCATAACCAGATAATTCCAATTTGAGCTCATTCTTCAATCAACCAAATAACAAAGAATCAACAAAAGCACAAAACGCGAATTTCAAAACAAAACACGAAAACTCTATATTCATAATCAGAGATTTTCCTGATAATTCCAATTTGAACCGATTACAGCCCAATCTTCAATCAAGCAAAGAACAAATGACAAAGAATCCAACCTCTAAACCACACAACTCGAATTTGAAAACGCAAACTGATATACAGAAACTCATTCATAAGTCATAATCGTAACCGTTTAATTACCTGATAATTAAAATCTGAGCCGATAACAGCTCGAATTGGAATTCGAATGAAGCAGCAGATGAATTGATTGGTCGGTAGCTTGAGTTGAGGGGTCCGATCGAAGGATTGGATTTTCCAGGAAAAATGGATTTCCACTTTCCCGGGAAAATTCACCGACCGGAGGTCGCGTTTTGGCCGTTCGGAGGAGAGAGAGACAGAGAGAGCAGAGGGAACCCTAAGCAATGGTGGCGAATTGATGGATGAATTTTGTTCGGAAATTGAGAATTCTTACAGTACAGCCAATAGCATTCTGCCACGTCAGCTGATTCTCTAAAACATGGGAGATTCTTGTATGGGAGGCTAATTTTACTGCAAAGGAAATCGTGAGGCGTTGAAATAACTGGTGGTCAAATATTGAAGACATTTCCCTTTTCTGCTTTTCTTTGTTTGGAAAGGAATCTTCTTCTCAATCCCACAATCGGAATCGACGGACATGTCCAAATACTAGTTTTTTCTATAATGGGATGTCCGGTCTAGTTTGTGCGTACTTCGACTAATTCGGACCTGACGACCTTGTACTGAGGGAGTCACTACACACGTATAGTGAGCTCTCTCGGCCATTCGATTAGCGATCGATCTTACATTTAGATAAAGCATTTTTACATTTAATTTAACCCCACCGTCAATCGCTAATCGGGCTGCAGAGGGAGTTCACCACACACGTCATTACATGCCCCCGGATCCGACTGATATCGGGAAGACATTTTCCTTTTTTTGTTTCTCTTCTTTGGGAAAGGAATCTTCTTGATCAATCCCACAATCGGATTCGGAGACATGTCCAAGTTTTTGCCAAAATGTTAGTGTGCATGAAAAGTTTTCCCGATATTGTTTATGTACCCTATTATTCCTAAAGTTTTTGTGATTCTTTTCTTTTTCTGTCTTAGGTTTTTTTATTTTATATAATTGGATATTCAGGCCAACTTGCAAGCACATAACTAATTCTGAGGTCCTGAAAGTGATGACCGGGGCATAATGACCGCAAGAGTTTGCTAATTGTCTTGTTTAAATTTGTGTATTTATCACGTATAACTTGTCGAGAGAACAAATACCAATTTTTAGTGGTTTGTAGTCCGATGAATTTCAAAATTAAGCAATTTTGATTTTTGCGCTTGTTTCGGGGTATATTGTTCTACGCCGCACACATTGCTCCCTCTTTTTTGCGCTTGTTTCGGGGTATGCTAAATATTCTTTCCTACCTCTTTTGCACTCTTAACTTTAATTTGTTGATGTTTTTGCCTATTTCTCTTGGAGTCAGGCAGCAAGAAAATAGTTTTTTTTTGAATTTCTTATTCCTAACGTGATTGGCCATGGCCTATTTTTGACCTGAACATAGAGGTGATTACTTGAGGTGTGTGTACACTAGCTGACGCAGACGCTCCGAACCTCGAACCAAAAGAATTACTCCCTCCGTCCTATATTTATTGTCCACTTACACTATTCACATCTCCTCAAAATATTGGTTATATTTTCTAGTGTATAGAGTTATATATATTCGATATTGATCTCGTTAATTTGATAGTTCTCTCGATGAGTACTATTAAACAAAGTTTTCAAAGTTTTTTGAAAACTTTATAGATTGAAAGTATAAGCATTTGAAAAATGACACGCATACCCGTAAATGAACAAGAAATTCGGAACGGAGGGAGTACGTACTATTAGTACTGATGTTTGTTGATATATAGATGCGTCCAGTGTCCTCTTTTAACTCTTTCGTAACTTTGTCCACATCAATGTTAAGGGTTTGTTACTTTGTTAAAGAGTGAGCAGGACATGCAAAATTATTTTCACTATGGACGGAGAATGGTAAAAAGACAGTAGTAGTTTTAAGTTGATGAATGTAAAATTACCAAGAATGTGAATATATGGTTCAAAATACTATCAACACCAAAATGAGATTATTGAAAATTTCGGAATACATTTTATGTCTTTTTTCCTGAACTTTTTGGGTGCGATCTTGAATAGGGTAATGGAAAAATCTTAAAAAACCAACCAGTATGCTGAAACTGAGAAAGGAAATGGTCAACGTAGATGAGAAGTTCAACTAGAGAGGTAGCCCAGTAGTAGACATGCATGATAAAATTTTGGGTGCAAATAGGGTATGTGTGACGTGGTGCTTTTTCGGTGCATTCGAGCCGTCCAAAAATATATCGGACGGTCCGGATTGAAACACATATTTTCTTTTCTTTTCTAATTTTTTTAAAATTCGGACGACACTTTCAATCCAGACCGTCCATTGCATTGTTGGACGGTCCGGATGTGCCGAGAGGGTACCACGTGGTACCCTCCCCATCCCCAAAATTTTCTCGACATGCACCATGTATTTCCATTCATTTGCCAGAGACACCAATTTCACGAACTATAACTCCCTCTTTCTTTTTTTTTGAACAGTAAAAGGGTGGGAAAATGGGCCATCAGCGTGGCAACTAGCACTAGCAATCCCTTTTGGGTGTGATCATAGGCATTCTCAACCCGCTGTGTAATGTCTGGTTTGAGTCATAACTACTGTCCGGAAAAGCGAGTCTGACACCAAAGCCCAACTCAAGTACTAGATGGACAAAGAGCCCTCCAGTCTAATTCTGTAGTTGGCCACAAACAATAACTAACAATGCCGATTTTCATCGGGAAAAAAAAAAAAACATATGACAACTAAGAAGTTCTTTAAAATCATCTTTTTGGTTGCTTGACCAATGGTTTAACCTCGATGATCGAATCCGGAGTTTGAATCCACATCCATTCCCATTCAAGATCCTTTTTCAATATTACTGAATAAAAATCATCATTTCAAACATTTATACTGCAACAGTTACAAATATGCTTACAAGTTAAATACAATATGCATGGTTAAACTTAAAACCCATATTTGCTAATGATCCACGAACCAAACAGCCTATCCGTACACTGCATACATATAATAGAAATCCAAGCTTCTTTTACATAATTGACTGGGAGACCAATGGATTTGGCAGGCAGGCATGTTTAGAGTGCAGCTGCATCATAATTTATCCTGCAAATTCAACCCCTTTGAGACACAAGTTCTCGAGACATTTTCTAATGACTAATAATGCATCGGAATAGAGGTACAGAGAAAAGAGTATAGCAAAACTCATGCATGAATAATATTCTCCGGGGTTCAGGGAAATGATAATGTCAAAAGAGTTTTTGTTATATACCAAAACTTCGGTGCATATATAAGAACCCCTCTATACCTTGCATATGCGGCAAAAAAAAATTTATGCATAAAAGTTTGCATTAACAAAAACAGTTTTAACATTACCATTTCTCGGGATTTTTATTGCCTTCGAATGAATTGGTTGTGCTGGGGCCAACTAATCCTGACCTTCCATCTCCCTCATGCAATTCGTGAAGCTTTATCTCAAACCACATTCAAAATACACATTTAGTTTTTAATAACTAATTATTGAATGAGGAAATAGTAAAGCAAAGTAAAAATATTAAGCTTAGATATATACTCACTCGTTTCTGGAGGTTAGTGTTCTCCTCCTGCAGGGCTCTTTGCTGCATATTTAACACAAAATGAAAAATAATAATCCCTTTTATTCCAGTCTCTAGTTTTCAGCTTTAGAAAAATAGTTTGATACCTTCTAAAATTTACAAAATTAATACACTTTTTCTTGGCTATTTCCAAAAATACTACGTAACAAATTAAATCTGATTTTTTTTTTTTGATCGGCAGATCCAGGTCAATTATTATCATTTTTCTGATAGAAAATCTCACCCTTTCCTTCATGAAGTTGATGTGCTCTGAAAGGACGCGTCTCTGTAAGACAATTAAACACATAATTTATCAGACAATATATGAAACAGATTTTACTTGTATCCCAATATAAAACTGACCTTTTTAGAGCGGACACGTTCAACTCCAGTCTGCAACTGGCGCTCTAATTTCTTTAAATCTTTTGTGCCCAACATCGATAAATCTTCGCCCGCAAAGTGCCTACAAATATATACAAATGCTTGTTTATGTAATGATAGTGTGATTTTGGTAATGGTATAAATAGAGATATGGGTATAGAGGGAACTTCTGTTTTGCTTCCAAGGTTTCTATGGTTCTCTTTAACTCTTCCATTTCAGTCCTCCAAATCTACGAAAATTTGTTCATCCAAAAAATATAAACTAATTAATTAAGCAATAATAATATCGATTAAACTAGTAAAAACTGTACTACAAGCAAAACTCTAATTCACTCGCGCAGACAATTCAAATTCAATTCAAGCTGCAAAAAGAAAAGAAAACGCAAAAATAAAAAATATGTTGCTAAATAAAATAAAAGCTTCGATATTAGTCCACATCTCTATGTGGTACGTATAAGCTTTACGAATTCAGATTGGCGTATACATATATTTATTTAATTTTTTTGATGAATTTATGTATAATTGGACGGGTACGTTCATCAAATTCAATTCAAGATGCAAAGGAAAATAAATAGAATGAATTACCTTCATGGTTCTAAGCCCTTGGTTATTAGATTGAGAATTAATAAGTCCCACTTCACTCCTGTACCTTGCAATGGTTCTATCCATTCTGCACCAATTAATTGGCATAATGAAATTAATCCTCAAAGGCTCAATTAGGAATATTATTTGAATCATGCAAGAACTGTATACTTATAAGTATCAGCATTAGGAGAAAAAAAGAAAAAAATCTGACGTGTGTCGGCATGCCCTAAGAAATTAATTCATTGGGTTGTCAGAAAGCAAGAGAAAAGAAAAGAGTGTGATTTCTCACCATAATGGTGAGATTCGGTGAGAAAGAAATTAAAGTAGACCAATGAAAATCAATATTTTTTTTTTGTGATTTCTCACGGTAGCTTTTAGTTATCCAAATAAGTGATTTAATTTGATTTCCCTTTCTTTTTTTTTCTCAACATTTCCCACAATCCAAAAAAGGCAGTACAACAAATGGTGTATATGAGAGAAAATTGAGTATCCCAATCAAAACAGTTACTATTTAAATTGGTTGTAAAATTAAAGAAAATAATATTACTCATGACTGGAGAACTGGTAAGCCTTTCCAGAAGGAGAGAACACGACAAGAGCAAGCTCAGCATCACAGAGGATAGAAAGCTCGAAGGCCTTCTTCAGCAGCCCATGCCTCCTCTTGGAGAAGGTCACTTGCCTACTTGATGGATTCTCTATTCTCTTCAGCTCTACTTTTCCTCTCCCCATTCTCTCTCTCTCTATACGATATTATTCCTCAAAGACTACTAAAAGTAGTTCGGTCTTTGAAGCCAAACCCTTTTGAATAAGACAAAAGGAAATGTTTAAGGTACCCGGGGTGCTGTGCACCCCTCGACCGTCCGATCGTATTTTGGACCGCTCTGATGTGTTTTGATTTTTTACCGGCACAAATAAATTATAATTAAACTAAAATTATCGAACGCAATACTTCCACAAATACGGTTGTGCACAAATTCCACAAATTATTATCTGCACTCTAAAATTGGAGTGCGAAAATCAGTCCCTACATGCAATTAATTTTCATACTCCAATTTGTTTTTAATGTAAAAAAATAAAATAAAAATCATTGATTCCATGCAAGCTAGTATTTGTTTAAATGGTTGAATTGGCATCTTGTCAACTTTATTTTGTTTTAATGGTTTTTCTTTTTTGTTTATTAAACATGTGAAATTAGGGGTAGGTCAAGTTTTGCGAGTAGCAGTACGAGGGTAGTTTTGGTCTCTTCGATGCTCTATCAATACTTCTTGTTCCTATTGATCTCGGTTTCATTTTTTTATCTTTATGATAATACAGAAAAAAATTTCTTTGCGGAAGGAAAAAGTTCACTTCTTGACAAAGATATGTAAACTTGGTCTCCCAACTTCTTGACAAAGATGTATGATACCTATACGTTAATGAAATCTGGAGATTAGAGTTGTCTAGTGACATGAAAGCACCAACTATTGAGAGGGAGAGAGAGGTACGGATGAATAGGTGTAAGTAGGAGAGAGTCCTATTGGAGAGAAAGCTAGGACTCTGAGTCAAATTTTGTTACTAATTTTAATGAAAGAGAAATTAATTGTGCATGAGAGACTTATATAGAGAAATTGATAAGGAAAAACTAGGATAAACATTAGAGATTCTTTATATATATATATATATATCTAACTAACTACTAATTTAACCCTTAATAACAAATAAATTACACTTATACACTAAATTAATAAATTACGGGTCTTAACAATTGCAACACTACTTTGCCTGTATATAGCAATCTTTGGACCCGGACGAGGGGGGTCAAGGAAGTGTCATCTGGGCTAGAGACATTCTGGTACATTCATTCAGCACTTTAGCAAATTGCAAATTAATTAAAGAGCATTCAGGGATCGACACCTGGAGATTTTCTGAGTATGAATGTTGCCGAAAGAAGGGTCGGCACGTGTCCTACGGAATGATTGATTGATGAACAGGTTACATGTTGAATTAGAAAACAGAGATATGATCATATGACCTTTTGAATATAGTGGAATTGGGAAAATGGAGAGACAGCTGTCGAGTTATCCCCTCAGCAGTACAATGTGAAGGTCTCAAATTGCCCCCCACCCAAAAAAAAAAAAAAAAAATACTAAAAAAATTACCCAATTTTATGGAGCCTGATTTGATTTTTAATCACGCTTTGCTAAGAATTTGGGGTGCAACCTGAATGGGGCTAATTTATAAATTATTCGATATGTCTATGCACATCATACTCAATAGTTGTATTTATGATCAATCTTTATCTAACCTTACACCATTAATGAACTATTTGGAGGTCATCACAGTATCACATAGCCATTTAGCAAGAAAAAAAGATTTTTGGAGGTCTAGTACTTAATAACTTGTGCATGAATAGAGTATGATTCCCTTGATTACTTTATAGAAGAAAGAGAATCAAAAGAAATGAAATAACGAAATAAAATCGAGCTGATACTTTATATTAAATGTAGCGAGTTGTGACTTAGGCGAAGATATGCCAGAAAATTAAAAATACTTAGTAGAATGTCGTTCGAGGACATAAGGTAATTCCTTTTCAGGGCAGTCGCAACTCGCAACCCCGCCAAAATTGTGTACGATATATGCTGTTCCTTCTTTCAATGGTAAAATTTTCGAAAAAATTTGTTTTTCATTTATGTTCTTGACCGTCAATTGGAATTTGGCTTCAGATTTTGTTTGTGTGATCTTCATCTTAGTAAATTGATCCTCCCCGGACAACCGGGGCCCCCACCATTTGATTCCATTTTTTTTTCCCTTGTCATTTCTTATTTAGGTATTTATTAATTCTTTTATTTATTTATCCCCCTCCTTTAATTAATTAATTAATATTAATTAAATTTTTAATTAAATTTTTTTTTATGTAATTCATTCCTTTTATTTAATTATTTATTTATATCTTTTTTCTCTCATATTTATTTATAATAATTTATTTAATCTTATTTTGTTTAATTCAGTTATTCAGATTTTTCTTCTTATCTTATTATCTCCAATTATAATCACTCATACAGATTTTTTTTTTACCTTTTTATCTTTAATTATAACCACTCATTCAGATTTTGTTCTTAACTTCAATTAGAACCACTCTT
>JAXBDA010009089.1:0-13311 GCA_036023075.1 Gaultheria prostrata
TGTGTAATGCACTTGAGTCCCCTCCCACATATAACACCACATAATTCAACACTTAAATATTTTAGACATTACCCACAATTTCTCGCATTATTTCCGGAAAAATAATAAAATTTTACGGGTCTTTACATAGCGGCATAGACGGATCTAAGAAGGAGGGCGGGGTGGCACATGCCACGCCGGGTAAAAAACAAAATTTTTTTTTGTATTACAAAAACAGTGTTATTCTTCAAAACTCGTATTTTACTTTTGGGAGTATTAAGCATGTTGATGAGTGATTAATCAATAAAGATGTGTAGTTTTTCAGTATTAAGTACGTTGATAAATAATTAACATATAAAAATGTGTACTTTTTGGGTATTATAATTAATTAACCATCAAACACATGTATTATTTTGCTCATACTAATTAATCTTTCCACCCATGAAGATAGTCCACTATAAAAGAAAAATCCAATTTCCGAATAAAGAAATAAATTAAGCATCTCTGTACATAATTTCTTATATTTTTTTATACCAAATAAAGAAATAGATGAGATTTTTATCCAAAAAATTACTCATCGTTTTATAATAAGCTATCTTTGTGGACGGAGGCATGGTGGATATTGATTTTGGTGTCACCTCCATGTTAAAATCCTGGCTCCATCCCTGATAGCGGTGCCCAAGACTATGAAATAATTATTACTAAATTTTAATGCAACTACCCATATAGATAATGTTGTCCTTGGGTACCACCCAAAGTTTTTTGTTTTTTTTGTGTTGTCCTACTACCCAAAGTTTGGTTACGAGGTTTAAGGTGGTTAAGTTTTTATTTTATTTTTTAATAATAATGATTAAAATTTGAAAGTTTTTAAAACTTATAGTGCAGCATGGTGCTGTGTTTTCTACTTGTTCGACTATGATTACCGACGAGGGTGTACCGACCAAATTGGTATTCGGGATCCACTTTCGGGTCTTACATAAATTATCTAAATTGTTCATTAATTTTTTTCTTAGTGGCTTTTCAAAAAACAAGGTCAATTGGATATTGTAAGTGCTTGATATGTTTAAATTTTTTATTCAGAACTAAGAACCTTACATTGTGATTGTTTGAACATCAGATCAAGCACGTACAGTTATTCGATCGAACTGATTTTACACAATGTCATTCAAAAAATTATTTTAAAATTAGTAAATAATTCGAATTATTTATATGGAATCCAAAAATGGGCCCATTGCTCGGATCTATGCACCATCGATACACCTTGCATCGGTTCCCATGGAATTATGGTTTTTGTGTGTGTGTGTAGCATTTACCCCACAACAAAACAAAGAACCGGCTGTGGCCTGCCCCCTCAAGCCCCTCAACAACCACATTCGATAATATACTATATTAAAAGATAAAAAAACTATTAAATTAACAGCCCAAATCTATCAACATTAATTGTAATATGCGTTGATCCTCATAGATCTAGCTGTCACAATAAACGAAATTCTCGTTTGACCAAGATCAATTTTAATTAGGGTTTATTACATCAACCTCTCCTCAAGGTTTCTAGAATTATGCTAACTCCCTTTCTTCATCATCTAATAGAATTCAAACACCTTTCTTTTTCTAAATCTTCTTAGTGAAAACTAGAAAAAACAAAAAAACTATTAGTCTCTCAAACATAACTCTAGCAAGATAACCTCCAAAGAATGATTTTATCTCCTCCGATGGTAACACGAGTGACACTATCTCGTCGCCTTCGATATTAGTGACACCATCTTTCTTTGTTAGGGATCCCTCATCAATAAAAGTTGACAAAAGAATTTATGCCATTTCATATTCTAAATTGTACTTTTGAGGCTCATTTCAGACAACCCATGGTTTCTTATTTATGTATAACTATATATGGAGTTGACAATGAGTATTTAATATCTTTAGCTCCCTTACTCTCTTACCAAATTCATATCTCTATAATCATTTGTTTTTTCTTTCTACATTTTGTCTTTCGTCTTGAATTGTGTATAGAGCTTTGTTATTGAAGAAAAAATGCTAAAAACTTCTAAATGTCACACTTGATATCTCCTTACACCCTGAAATGTATGAGTACGTTTACTCAAGGTGCAAACTTAACAATGTGTGTAAATTGAAGAAAGGATGTCCTCTGATATTCGGATTGTGCATTTAAAAGCACGGTGGTGGATATAATTCCATTGGTGTTTTTGCTGATTACTAACTTTATTTGGATTGTATTTTTTGACAGGTCCGATCAATGCCGAGTATACTGGTCATTCAATTACTCTTCATACTATTTCAATCAGTACCAATAGCTAACATATTTCTGAAAAAAAAGAAAGGAAGATTGAATTTCTATGTCTGAGAGGAAAATAAAGCTTTAGACGATGATACACCGAAGCTGCAAAGTGTCACTATTAACGAAACTTTTTTCATTGCAACAGTTATTTGTCACGCCATCTCACATGATATGGGTGTTACACCATATGAGAGAGGTACTACAAATAACCGTTGCATTGAAAATTTTCTCCCAATTAAAAAGAAGATAACACTTCTTTTAAGAATAAAATGCAAAGCGAGTGACGTAAGTGTATTTGTTAGAAATCTCAGGGAGGCCAGTGTAATTAGCCCATTGAAGTTTTCTGGTAATTCGTTGTTATAACATTCTTTTTAAAATTTGTTCCAGGTTTCAACTGGTTCCAACCGCTTCTAAGCGTAGACTTCAAAGTTCAAACGACCGGCAAATCGGCTCCCAAACATTTTCCTGTTCATTCCCATGTTTTCTCTCACTTTCTCGCTCCAGCATTCTGTTTTCCAGCAACTTAAGGTCGGTTCTGTTTTTCATACGCTAACATTACTTAGTTTTGGAACCATTTGTTTCAACTGCATGTTTCTTCAATTGTTGTTCTGGTAAATTTCTTTTGCTGCTTGAACTTGTTTGTGTTTCAATCTACTGAAAATAAAACTCATGCAAAAGAACCGCCGCCACGGAGTTTCGGATTCTGTTATGAATGAATTTTTGAAGTTTGGAGCTCCATTTATTTTGTACTTAACTTTGTTCTGCTTGAAAATAGTTCAGTCAAAGGCAGTTTTTATATCTGAAATTGAACAAGTTGTTCCAATGTTGCGAGGGTAAGCTGGCCAGACACCTGAGTTATATTGGATTTTGAAGGATCCAATATGTATTTTGTAAACAATAGCGTCAAGCATATTACTATGTCTTCAAATGTGACTCCTCGGCCATCTAGTTGTACCCTCGACTTCCAAAGGGAGGTCTAAGAGGCGTCGAACTTCTTTTAACTCTCTAATTCCCCTCTGAAATGTATACAATCTAGGCAAAAAAAAAATTAAAAATTAAAAAATCCCCCATGGTTCGGCGAAGTGGTAGTCACCTGGCAATCAGGAGCCTCAAGAAGCCTTTGTCCTGGGGTTCGACTCCACACATGTACTACCATTTTTACATTGGGCCAGTTCATACAGGGCTTCACCCGGGTTTGACCACGGCTGTTATTAATGAACGGTGGGATTGGTGCCCGCCTTAGTCGGTTCGTTGGACCATACACCCAGTTATTAAAACCAGGTACCTCAAAAACTTTACAGCTGAATGCCGATTAAATTATTTTTACAGCTGAATAACCTACTTCTACATATCGGCAAAAGGGGAGAAAACAAAAAGAATTAAAGATAGGATAAAACTGAAGAATGGAAGATGATCAAGAAAGCAAACGTGTAAAATGGTCTATCCTCTAGTTAGTCGCAGCTGTTGTATTGAGAACAAAATTTAGATGCAAGGGTATAGCCTTTTTCGAGGGAAATATCAGTTGTCTCTAATAGTATAAGTTAACCATAAGAATACTGAAGCCAGTCCTTCCCACGGGTTATTTTCTCAACTTATATAAATAAGCAATTTTAGAAGTGGAATCTTGATATATTTCTATACCTTTTTTGACTATCAGAGACTACTTGTTGACATCCAACTCTATTCTTCTTTACAGTCAATTTGTCCTTCGATATGCAAAGTCTCTACATTCACATGTTCATGTCTGGAAGTCTCTCTTTATTGTGCACTCTTTTCAGGATTGGAACTTTATAGAGAAGCATTGGAGGGTGTTTGATTTAGACCGGAGGGTCCAGCGAGACATTTCTCATCAGAGAACGCATTGTGAATGACATTGTTGCCATTTGATGCAGAACAACTGAAGTTGGCTAGAAAACATAAGTTTCAAATAGCAGACGTAGCGTTGTAGGATCTGGGATGTTAAATACAAAGTGGTGGAATAGGTTTTGGAATTTAGGTTCTTGTTCAATTCACGCCGAGGAAATTCAAGTGTATGCTAAAACTACACCTTATATTCACGACCTTTTACCAGGGGGCTGATTCGGTGGAGCTGTCTTGGTGTGGGAGTTGGTGATTTATTGTTTCTTTACGCGTAACCACTGATGCAGAAGGGTGTTTTATCAGAAATGAAGAAATGGTGTGTTGGTATTGTAGGTGCATCCTTGTTGATGTTGCTCATTCTTCTGAGGTACGGAGTCACGAAATATCCTATTAGCGAAACTTATCTTACAAGTTCCACCTCCACCGCAAATAATCCTCTTGAATTGGTGAATTATCGAGCTCCACCAGTGGTCCGGAATCCAGAGAATGGTTCTCAGGTGGTTTCTGCCAATACTATGATATCCACTCCCTTTGCTCAGAGAAACCTGTCTAATGAAGAGAAGCAAATACTGCAAACTAATGAAACTAATCCTTTTGAATGGATCAATTCTGGAGCTCCACGCGCAGTTCAGAATCCAGAGAATGGTTCTCGGGTGGTTTCTGCCAATACTATGATCTCCACTCCCTTTGCTCAGCAATCTCTGCAAAATAATGCTAGTAATCCTCTCGAAGGGATCAATTCTGGAGCTCCACTCACGGTCCAGAATCCGGAGAATGGTTTGCAGGTGGTTTCTGCTAATACCATAATCTCCACCCCCTTTGCTCAGAGAACCCTCTCTAATGAAGAGATGAAAATTCTGCAAACTAATGCTACTAGTGCTCTTGATGGGATCAATTCTGGAGCTCCACCCGCGGTTCAAAATCCAGAGAATGGTTCTCGGGTGGTTTCTGACAATACTATAATCTCCACTCCCTCTGCTCAGAGAAACCTCTCTAATGAAGAGAAGACAACTTTGCAAACTAATGCTACTAATCCTCTTGATTGGATCAATTCTGGAGCTCCACTCGCGGTTCAGAATCCAGAGAATGGTTCTCGGGTGGTTTCTGCCAATACTATAATCCTCATTCCCTTTGCTAAGAGAAACCTCTCTAGTGAAGAGAAGAAAATTCAGCAAACTAATGCGACTAATCCTCTTGAATGGATCAATTCTGGAGCTCCACTTGCGGTTCACAATCCAAAGAATGGTTCCCAGGTGGTTTCTGCCAATATTATAAACTCCACCACTCTCTTTGCTCAGAGAAACCTCTCTAATGAAGAGAAGCAAACTCTGCAAACATGGAACCGTCTGGAACAGTTTATTGGAAATGCTCACGTCTTACCTAATGCAATGGAGGCAATTGAGGAAGCCGGACTTGCTTGGAATGAACTTATGACTTCAGTTGAAGAAGAAAGGCTAGCATATGGAAATGAAAGTTCCTGGAGGAAAGGAAAACAGAAACTATGTCCACCTTTTCTAGCTAAAATGAATGTCACGGGGCCTGATAATAGTGGTTTTGAGTTGCAGGTTCCTTGTGGTTTGACTCAGGGTTCTTCCATTACTGCGATTGGCATTCCAAGTGCTCCTTTTGGTAATTTTCGGATTGATTTAACTGGGGAACAAGTTCCAGGGGGGCCAGATCCGCCCATTATATTGCATTACAATGTTAGGCTTCATGGTGATATGATAACGGAGGGCCCTGTAATTGTACAAAATACATGGACTGGTGCTCATGACTGGGGTGAAGAGGAGCGTTGCCCGTCACCTGACCAAGACGAGATTAAGCAAGGTAGACTAAATTCTCTTATTTTTCATTTCTTCAGCGACAACGAATATTTGCGGCATTAGTCCTTCCCCAATCGAGATGCAGTTGATATGTATTTCCTGCATGTTGTGTAGATCAAATTAAAGGAATTCATTCTTTATAGTCACAGATAGTCCTTCTTCCGCTTGCTGGAAAGCATGTGAAAATCTAATGTTATTGACGGTAGCCATTCAGATTGAACTCGGTGGTCTGTAACATAGCTAGAAGGTAGAAGATTTCACATTGCCTAGCTATCTCGTGTACCTATCATGTGTGCAGTGTATTTGAAATGGCAGAGTTAGTTTTATTTATTGAACATTTTGTAGTGCTAGCTTAAAAGCTAGTATTACTACTTTACATCGGAGTATTTGAGTGGATTTGAAACTATCATTAATCGCTTATAGATATGCAAATGCCATTTGCTTGTTAAATGAGTCATGTGTTTTTCTAATTTTTTTAAAGTAATCATTAATCTTTCTCTGTCTTCACAATTTTATGGACTCTTACGGTTTCTGCATGGTTCTATTTTGCCATTACTACTTCTTTTTGTTCCATCTTCTGTGTTTTATGATGATGATCTTGACTAAGTTTATGTTATAGTGTCTGGGTTGGAACAGTGTAACAAGATGGTGGGAAAACATGATGTCTTGGCAGCTGGTACACAGTTCAATGGTTCGATAAAGTTTGTCTCCGACAGATCTAAAACAAGAACATATTTTCCCTTCAAGCAGGGTTATCTTTCTGTTGCAACACTTAGAGTGGGGACAGAAGGAATCCAGATGACCGTAGACGGAAACCACATTACATATTTTGTGTTTCGCGAAGTAAGTTTTCCCTCTTTAATTGGTTAGCATTTATAGTTTTTGCGAAGTATCTTTTTTTCCCCTTATTTTTTCATTTATTTGCTTTCTCGGCTGGTTATCTATTCAGAGTTTGGAGCCATGGCTTGTCAGTGAAGTAAGGATTTCAGGAGACATAAAATTAGTATCTTTCGTGGCTAGTGGATTACCAACATCAGAAGATATGGACCAAATAATTGACTTAAAAGCACTCATACCACCACCACTTCGGTCTCGAAAGCCATTGGATCTCTTTGTAGGTGTTTTCTCCACTGCAAACAATTTTAAAAGAAGGATGGCTGTTCGGAGAACATGGATGCAGTATGCTGCCGTGCGGTCTGGGGCAGTTGCTGTGCGATTTTTTGTTGGTTTGGTGAGCATTACGGTTGTCCTTAATTCAGTGCAGCACTGGTTATTTGGATGGTTATAATGGTTTATAAATTGCTGATCTGTATGCATGGACGGTGAGCACTACCCATAACTCATTTTTGTGTTGCAGCGACTGCAATAAGAATTGTTCACGTTCTTCCCTGGAAAATGTCATTGGTCAAAAGAACCTTTTTTCCATATAGTTTTCAATAAGCAACCCACAAAGTAGCTTGTTAAAATCCCACAATTTATTAGCCATCTAGTTATGAAAGACCTATGTAGCATGGACATGGACACGGACACAGACACGGACATGGGACACGGGATTTCTAAAAGGGACACGGACACGGGATTTCTAAAAGGGACACGAACACGGAAGGGGACACGGCAAAAATAAATAAAATAAGTAAGTAATATTATTTTATACCACTGGAAATATAGTTATATGTATAAACATGAAGCTTCAATATATATAAACAAGCATCATATATACATCGTATTATACTTTCAAACCCAAATCTTTGAAGTAATACACATTTACCCTCAATTTTTTTTTTTAAAATGGCATATTTAACCCCCTATGGCCATATCGTGTCCCTAAACGTGTCCCCATCGTGTCCCTTGCGTGTCCCCGCCGTGTTCCCGCCATGTCCCCATAAAAAAATTAATCAAATCATGGGACATGGCGTGTTCCATACGTATTGAGCCGTGTCCCCGGCTCCTCGTGTCAGACACGGGACACTCCAGCCTCTAGGAGTGTTGGTGCTACATAGTGAGAGACGAAGTCACCTGAGAGCATGTGTAGTAGGCTGGCAGCTAGCTAAGAATGTGATTGGTAAGCATGCACTTTAAGATAAATGGGAGCTATTTTTGCTTCTTAAGGTGTTGTTACCAAATGCTGAGCTTTGAGCCACTGGACCAGCTAAAGGAGCACCTCTTTGAGTAATCGGGCCTCTTTCTCTCTGGCTACCTAGATGCGTAGCCGCAGTTAGCAATGATGCCAACATCTGACATCCATTCTTTTTCCCTAGCAAATTTTTAGAATGGGCTGGCTAAACTAACTTGTGAGCTAACAGCTGACCATAACAAAGATCATTACTTGTCCGATGCACATGTTCCATTTCTGGGTCCTCTGTTGTCTTGATTTGTACTTTCGACTGAGTCATTAATCCAGAAAGAGGGTGCTTATGACTCTAACCTGCAGGTTTTCATAATAAGTTGAACATTCATTTTCCTTTATAGTTTCAGTCTGTTATATAGAGTGATACTAGAAACCTTAGTAGCCCTGGTTCCACATGCATCTGCGATTGAGCAATTTGCTGATCTCAAGGGGCATGACTCGGTTTCAGTCCTCAGTTCACTTGGCCTAGTGCTGGCTATCTTGTGTACTCTTCGGGGTTTTATTGTTGCTGTTGTTATTGAATATTATGTTGAAGTACTTGCCTGTAACAGAATTTGAGTTGACTTGCAGCATAAAAACCAGATGGTGAATGATGAGCTTTGGAAGGAAGCACAGACATATCGCGACATACAGCTGATGCCGTTTGTTGACTACTACAGCCTGATAACCTGGAAGACTCTAGCTATCTGCATCTTTGGGGTAAAGTGCTGTATTTCCTATTTCCTTAACAAGGACAATTCTCGGTTTGCCTCAATGTTATCGGTCTCATCCTTGGACAGACTGAGGTGGTCTCCGCAAAGTTTGTCATGAAAACGGACGATGATTCTTTTGTTCGGGTGGATGAAGTGCTGGCTTCTTTGAAAAGGTTGAATGTGACTCGTGGGTTGCTTTACGGTCTCATTAACTCAGATACCCAACCTCATCGGAATCCTTATAGCAAGTGGTATATTAGCGAAGAGGTATCTATTTTATCTACTTTAACATACTTCAGTTTTCGCTGATCAAAAAGAAAAACATACTTCAGTTTTCATTCCTACTTTTCGTAGCGTGTTATGGTCTGAACCATATTAACGAATGCTACTTATAAAATCGAAATCAGGGATATCATTTGATTTGTGAATGATTGTTAGTTACACGCGTCTCAGACATAGTAACACATTCATTCGAAAAAATGTTGCACATTTTATTCGAACTGTAATGCGAAATATCCACATAGGTCGTCAATAACAAAATATGGCTTGCGGATTAGGGCTAAAGCATACGGTACCTGCTAATTCTAAATGTGTTGTTCCCAATGGTCTCATTATCATGCGAGCATCTCTTTTGCTAATCCCTCCCTCTTATCTGTGTTGCTTAAGGAATGGCCTGACGATGAGTACCCTACTTGGGCTAATGGCCCCGGCTATGTTGTGTCACATGACATAGCGAAGGCAGTCTGCAAGAGGCATAGAAAAGGCCGGTTGAAGGTAAAGAAAATAGTAGATTCCTATGAAGCGCGGAACCCTTCTTATCATATGTCTAAAGCTGCCCATACGCGTATTTGATGCTACAGATGTTCAAACTGGAAGACGTGGCAATGGGAATATGGATAGCCGATATACAGAAGCGTGGTTTGGAAGTGAGATACGTGATGGAGGAGAGGATTGTTACCGAGGGGTGTAATGATGGTTACGTTGTTGCTCACTACCAAGGTCCGGCGGAGATGCTTTGTCTGTGGCAGAAACTTCAAGAATTAAAGCATCCCATATGCTGCAGTACTGAAGTATAACTATATAACTGAAGACAGGGAGATTTTGTTCGCTGCGATGAGACGGGGATTCAACTCACGGCTAGAGATGAGGAAATGGCACCCGGGGGGGGGGGGGGGGGGGGGTGGTTGGGGGCGTCCGTTACACATAAGTGGTGTTTATCATTTTATAAGTAGGAATAGGAATTTGATGTTGTGAATCATATAGGTAGGCTAGTATTTAGAACTTGTTACCATGATCCACTGTTCCACGGCATTGGTGGAACCGTAATATACGTGGAGAGAGAGAGAGAGAGAGAGAGAGAGATTTGGCATGTATAGCGTAATCAGTAATAGCATGTTGGGCCACCCAACAATGGTGATTACAGTTTTGATCATTTTCGTTTACTGTGGTCTTCAACATTGTGAATTATGCTTCAACATTCAGAAGCATATTGTCCTAGAGCTGTGGAGGCCGTTTGGTGCTAGCTGCTGTTGTTGTTTTTGGAAATTCTCTTGGCTATGGAATCTGCAGGGGTCTTTTATGCATCTGGAATGCAATCTCTTTCAATTGGTGGATGTTTGCGGATAGAAGCTTCATATTGAGTGAAAGCGTGTCTGTGTCTTGGTATGGGAGTTTGGTTGTAGGGGAAAGGCTTTTGGAGTTTGAGTTTCCGGATTGGGGGTGCAGAGATTGAGGGTGGAAGGTATTCTCCTTCGGCTTTGTTCAACCTCTGCTGTTTGATGGTGCTTCTTTGCTGGATTTTGTCTTGGGTTGCTTTAGGGTGGTTTGTCTTGGTATAATTTTTTGGTCAGATTCCGATATTCATTGGGATTTCTCTTCTGGGATTGTATTTGGGATTCTATATCCATTTGGGGTGTTTTTTCCTGTTTTTGGAGCTTGGTTGATCACTTTCCAACCTTGCTTCTTTTTGGGCTCGAGTGGCATATGATTGTCAAGAGTGTTGCGCTCCATCTTCGTTGGGTTGCTTCTCTCTCGTTGTGATGTCTTTTCTCTTGTCCTTTTAATCTCTTGTATCCGTTACATTTGATTAATAAATTTTTTCGCCGTTCAAAAACGAACATTGTGAAATATGCACAGCAAATATGCGCCTAGATCGATGCACACCTGAAGCACTTCCAAAACATCATCTCGTAGGTTTTTATTATTGTTTTTGCTCTCAAATTGCTGATTATACCCTTACATACATGGTTACGAGAAGCGCATTACAGTACTTATATACTTCTGGCCGGAATCTTATTAAAAATGGGAGCGTATGGGTTGGTTCGGGTCACTAGAATTGGCATCCCAAAACTCCTCTGCATGCAAAGCCCAATCCAGAATGTAAAACCTATGTAGCATTCTGCCTTTTTATTATCAAAAGGACATTGTTATGTGTTTCCGAAATAAAACACATCAATGAACTAATGTAGCATCCCATTCCATATGACAAGAAGAGAAAAGGGACAATCCTTCCGCCGAAAACAAGCCATCATAGAAGTAGGAAGCGCATATAATCGATTTCAAAAACAATTCCTTCCCTACAGCTGATAAAAACTGTTCTTTCCGCCCATCCAATATCGAAACAACTCGATAGATCCATTTTGAATCTTCCCATTTGTGAAAGAAACCCAAACACTTCTTTTGGCTCGGTGGAAATTAGTATTGTTAGTTGAACTAATGGGGTTTGAACCCCAACAGGAACTCCAAACATTTCACCGATATTATTTCTTAGCCCAAAACTATTATGTCGAGCATGGATGGAGCCAGGGATGGCTAGCCCAGGGGCTGTCGACAGCCTCTACTATAATTTGAAAAAACCCTACTACTTTATTGCAAAAATATATATATCATTAAATTACAACACCCCACCCCCTCCTCCATATATATAGCCCGTCCCCACTACGCAAAAATCCCGGCTCCGTCCCTACTGAGGAGGATCAGAGTCAGCGTGATAGAGATATTATTAGTGATTGTGGGAAGGCTTCAGGTCAAGTGATCATTTGGAAAAAACGAATGGCTAATAGATGGACCACTCTGTTCAGCCCCTCTAAGCACGGCACAAAATCCCTTTTTGAATGGTTCTCACATGTAAGACGACCAAAAATCAATACTTTTTGCACCTTACTTGTCACCCGGGGAAATTTTTTTAAGACAACAAAAAGTGATAATTGGGACAAAAAATTGTGGATCGGATGATTCGAACACATCGGTGTCCAAAGAACCACTCGGAAAGTTATGTTCTTTCAATTTTCTGCTACTAACGATTTCGTTTAAAGATGATTGTTCTTGATTGTTAGGTTTTCTTTTTAGTCGAAGCATGCTCTTTCACCTTGTTCGGATGGGTTTTCAAAACCCGGACTTAATTTTGAAATCAATGGGCCCCTCTAACGGAAAGTGTACTTTCTCTCTCCTTCCCATTTCGGGAGATATTATCCTAGTGTATAAATTGTGCACAAATGAGTCGGTGGGGTCCACTTTGGAGTCCCATACAATGATCCAATTCGTTCATCAACTTTGAAATAATTTTTCGAGTGGTGTTCAAGAAAATTAGGTCAATGTAAAAACTTTAAATATTTGATCCAATCTTTTAATTTTCATTCAAAATTTAGAATCCTGAATTGTTCATCAACTTTAAATAAATGGTAACTAATCGGATCAAGTAGATATAAAAATTTTATTGAGGAAATTTTTTAGAAGCGACTAAAAACTGATTTTTAAAGTTGATGAACAGCTTGAATCATTTGTATAAGACTTCGAAATGAATCTCACCGACTCATTTGTGCACAAAATGGGAAGAGAGAGAAAAATGTACTTTTCCTTAGAGGGCCCCACAGATTTCAAAATTGAGACTGGATTATGAAAATCCATTCGAACAAGGCCTCAATTATGTGAGTTATTCTTGCATGTCTATCTCTCTCTTTTCTCCATGTATGAAGATTTCACCAACAAAAATGATACATACACATCCCCACATAAATATTCAGCCACACCCTCTCTCACATGGGGTGTGGTCCCCACACGGGGCCCACATGTGGGGACCACACCCCATGTGAGAGAGGGTGTGGCTGAGTGTGTATGTATCATTTTTGTTCTGCTCTACCAATTGTACGTTTGTTTTTATTTGGGCTAATTGCTGCCAGTGGGATTTGGGGCAAATTATTGCCAATCAATGAAACACTTATCAGGAATTAGAGATGAATGAGAAGGAGAATAATATTTGCAAAGACATGGGATGGCAGACAAAATTACCCTTGACCTAAATTACTTTCTCAAAAAAAACCCAAACCCTTTGAAACCCCCACATCTCGATCTCTGCTTCTACCCAAACCCTTTCGATCTCTAGTGCTTGTGTTTTTTGCTGGAGAGGTGAGAGAGAGAGATGGCAAATCACGAGTCGGTGATGGAAAAGATAACGAAGAAGTTTCATGGAGACGATTCTTCGTCATCGTCAGATTCCGACAACGGGAAGAAATCGTCGCCGTCGCCGTTAAATTC
>JAXBDA010009090.1:0-13309 GCA_036023075.1 Gaultheria prostrata
ATACTAAGTATTTTGTAATGGGTTGCATTTCACGTTTTCCAACGTGTACTCTGATGGAAACTCTTTTTATTAAATTAATCCTAATTAGTTGTCTTAATTAATGCTTCCGAAAATCGGGGCGTTACACACCGTGTGCCCAAACTAATTGATTTTCTGTAAAAACACATCTAGACTTAGGGGGTGTTTGGGCCCTTTTCTCCCTTTCATTTTCACCTTTTTCAGTTTTGCTTGTATGGGAGAGGTAAGGAATACTCATTCTCCAAATTGATGAAAGGAGACGAGAAGTCAAAATTAGTCTGGGAGGAGATTTTTGATTTCTCATTATTCACTTTTCTCATTTTGATTAACAAAAAGACTACAAAATGTATTCTACACATATCTCCCAAACACTACTCCTATTGCAAAATGTATTATGTACATTTCTCCCAAACACTCCTACTAAATTCAAAATACATTCCGATCATAATCCAAAAAACCAAAAAGCCAAAAAGCTAAAAATGAAAAGCTGAAAATGAGTCTCCTAAACACCTCCTTAGTCTTACACCCTGAACACTTGGGTCATAAAGTTGGATACAGTAGATCTTACATTCTATGACAACTGATTATTTGGGTATTTGCAGTTACACCCCCTGTACTTTGCTCGATTTGCAAACACACCCCTCATACTTTTTTTAGGGCACTTACACCCCCTATTGAGAACCCGAATTTTTCTTAGGTTCAAACTTCGACTTCCCAATCAAATTTCGATGATCCGATCCATTCAATGTATTTGGAACGTGTTTTCAAAGGTCCTTAGCAAGAATCAGCCAAAAAAAAGACCACGAAGGGCTTGCATTAAGCAATTTTCTGTAAATCAAGCCCTTCCCGGTCATTTTTTTTGCCAATTCCTCGCGGGTACCTTTAAAAACACAATCCGAACACATTGGATGGATCGGATCATCGATATTTGATCGGGAAAGTCAAAGTCTGAACTTAAGCAAAATTCGGGTTCTCTGAAAGGGGTGTAAGTGGCTAAAAAAATGTACAGGGGGTGTCTTTGCAAATCAAGCAAAGAACAGGGGGTGTAAGTGCAAATACCCCTGATTATTTTGATCTCAAAGTAACAAGTTATACACTTATAGGTATCAATCAAATTGATTTTGGTGATGAATTTTGCTATATGCAGTTGTACTGATGGTGGTCAAAATGAAAGCTGAAACATGTGATGTAGTGTTGGATCCGAATGGTTGCGATTCTTTTCGTTGTGTTCAACAATGTCGTGGCTTTAAAGATGGGGGCAAAGGACAATGTATCTTTAGAGTCTTTAGACCTGGTAACGGCAGTGTATTCTACAATTGTCTTTGTATCTTCAAATGTGATATAAAGAAACCTTACAGTTGATGCCACCCAACATCAAAATAAATAAAGAATAATTTGGACCTTCATTATTTGTTTATCAATTAAGAGATGAACTATAAAAGTTTGTTCTACTAAGATATTTATTTCAATAATAATTTTAGCAGAACAACATAACTATTATAATAAAAAGGCATAGATGTTATTAAGTCAACGATATAATCATTTTATAGAAGAGTATTGATTCTAATTCAATGGCCATATAAGGAGTTAATTCCACAATTTGACTCCGTCACGTTTACATACACCCCGTGTGTAAGCAATCGCTTGGCGGATGCTTTGGCTTCATAAGCCTTCATTATTGAAATACCACTAGGATTCCAAATGCTACCCCTAGTGATCAAACAAAGGATGAAACTAGTTTTTAAGTGCACTGCCGTTATGGAAGATGATGATGGGAAGCCGTAGTTTGAAGACATCAAGAATTTCATAGAAGAAAGTGAATGGCCACGGGCAAGTACAAAGGATATGTTGGCCTTATGCAAGTTAGCCGCTCAATTTTTAATCTATGGAGGTTTGCTATACCGAAGGTCATACTTGGGTCCCAATCAACTTTGTGTAACCAAAGAGAAAAGTCAGAAAGTTATGGAAGAAATACACGGAGGGGCTTGTGGGCCCCACGTGAATGGAATTATGATGACAAAGAAAATCCTCCAACAAGGATATTATTACACTACAATGGAATCTGATTGCACGGATTATGTCCATCAATGCCACAGGTGTCAAATCCATGCTAACCGTTAGCACATTCCTCCATCAGAAATTATATACTTGGGGCATAGATGTTATTAGAAAAATCACGCCACCCGGCAAATACAAACATGAATACTGTAAAGACTCAGAAAATTTGAAAGATTTTCATTTAAAAAAAAAGAAAAAAAAAGGGTGAGAATAAAATTTCTTTTTTTTTGTAATACATGGGTTTAATGTGAAAGGACTTGTTGGTTTGGGGAAATATTGAAGCACTCAAGTAATTGGGGGAAGTAGGGTGTTAATTGCATTATAGATAGGGTTGGGGAGAGAAATATATGACTCTCTCTTCTTCTCCACTGTCGACATCTCCCTCTCCCTCCCTGCTCTCTCTCTCTCTCTCTCTCTCTCTCTCTCTCTCTCTCTCTCTCTCTCTCTCTCTCTCTCTCTCTCTCTCTCGGCTCCCTCACCCTCCCACACTCAAACCCACCACAAATCACCACCATATTTTCGTAATTTGTCAAACCAAGATCATTCTTCACGTGTTTAAGCTCGGAGAAGCTCATGGTGGGTTTAATTTCGAGATCTAAAGCTAGGGTTTGTTGGGTTTTGCTCAAAACCCATTGAGGGAGGGGTTTCTCCTTGTTCTCTAAGTGTTTGCTTGTATGGATGGTTTATATGTTTAACTTGGTCATGTATCCTTGGATTTGATTGTTATTCTTTTACTCCCTAAGTGTATTTAGTTGTTAGTGACATCAATCTTTGGGTTGGAGACACAAATTCGTTGTGTTGGATTGAAATCTGTCCAAGCCCTATTTTTCTGCTACAAATCCTACCCGAACCTGTTTTTCACGAAATTATTTGAGATATCTAGAAGGCATGTAAATTTCTGATATTTTTACAGTAGGTTTGTCCTTGTGTCTATTGTATTGTGTAAAATGTTCAGAAAATAAATCGAAGCACAGAAAATATGAAAAATGTTCTATCAGGCTGCTGTCGGATTCCCGTCTGTGCAGGCAGCACTGACAGTCGTTGGGAAAAAGGGCATAACTCCTAGTCTGGGTATCGAATTTACCAACTGCTTTTTGATTTGGAAACTAGACTTGTGTACCTTCGAGATTATGTAGGGTTTGTGCCTTAATGTTCTGTAGGAAATAGCAGTTTTTAAGTTGAAGTTGATGGTTGTCGAATTCTAGGAATCCGAGTAGCCTTTCGAGCTGTGTTTTTCGTGAATTTTGTTATAGCTAAGTATGAGTATTGGCTATGGGTCCTCATGGGTCATAAACCTTGATAAGTTAGCGAAGTTTTAGCGTTGGAATCATTGAAAATGATTGAGTATGCTATTTTTAATGGATTTTAGAATACGAGGTTGTTCTGCTGAAAGTTTGTCCTTAATGTGCAAAAATTCCTGGGGTTGGACATGAATTTGACTTGGTTTTATTTCGTATAAAAACCTGAGAAATAAACCGGGATGAACCTTCCTGTGTTGTTATAATTTGTACCAAATATTAGATTGTTTTGATGGTTATCTTGAGTTTTGTGGGTTTTACAAGGATGTGTGACCCGACTGGAAATGTTAATGTGTTACGGTAGGCAGATAAAGTTCATGGAATCAATGGATTGACCTAATTAGATTATTATTTTGTGTTTGGGCCTACGTGGTGCTTAGAGGGGGACAAATGATGATTTTACAACTCAAAATCTAAAATTGAGAAGAACAATCTATGAGATGACGAATTTTAGATAAAGGCAAGATAAGTTGAACCGAAGGGATCCTTGGTATTTGGAAAAGCATAACTCACTTTGACAATTCTAGTAAGTATTGAGTATCGCCTTGTGATTTTTCATTACCACTTTTCTCACTTGTGAAATAGTTGGATACGTGAGGGATACATTGACACTTGTGGGATGCGGGGAAAATATTCGTGGGGTATTTGTTGGACACATGAGAAATTGTGGTGTACATTGGTGCTTGTGAATTACTAGAGACACAAATTAAGTAGTTGTGAAACTCACAGGCACGTGCGAGACACGCGAATATTTTACGGACACTTGGATACATGAGGGATACGTGGATATGAGTAGGACACGTGGGTACTTGGAATGCTTGATTTCTTATGAAATACTTGAACATGTGACGGATGCATGCTAAATAATACTCATTGGATGTGCGATATTAAATTGTGGGAGTTAATGAGTACGTTCCATATGCTCTAAAGAGGATGCTTGAATATTTATGTGTTCGCGAAAGGCAATGAATCTCGGTAGGGGTTAACTAGGTCCATTAGACTTGGTTACGGGAGCTATTTCCCCTGTGGTTGGTTGTTGAGAATCGTGATTAACATGAAATGAGATTGTTGAGTTAAATGAATGGCACGGGGTCTGAAAGGATATGCCCGGAGTATGATAAATTGATTTAAATGAATGAGATATATAATGCGAGTGTTTTGGACACATGTGATGTGTCGGGTACAGATCGAGTACCATGAGATAAAGGTATATTTAATGAGAAGTTGGGCACGTATCGGGTACGACGTATTGGTTGTAAGGGAACCTAGTGACTTTATTAGGTATAACTCATTCTATTGGTTCCGCATTTGGTCTTATACTTCTTTATGTGATATACTTGCTCATACCTTTCATTTGCATTTAACATCAGTGGCACGTGGGTACGCTTAATATATACAGAAGATTAATTTGAGGAATAGTAATATTATGATTTATAATGTGGTTAGAGGAAAATTCGATAGTGTGTTATCTAAATTTTATATCGTAGAGGTGTGCGTGAGTGACGCGTGAAATATTATTGTTTGTTGCTATAATCAAATCCTATGCTTGGCAGCTTACTTGCTAGATATCAATATCTTGTTATGCATTTATGATTCTGAAATCAAAGGGGATACCTACTGGGCGAAGTGAATGCTAACCCCTTTGTTGTTTCAGCCTTTCAGGTATAACCAAGCGGCATGAATTGGGATGTGAGGGATGCATGACATTTTTGAAGCATAGCATGAAATCATTTTCATCATCAGAAATCTCATCATTTGAAATTCAAAGTTGTATTTGAATCTCCTTTTTTTTTTTAAAGAATGTAACATTTTTGGAGGAATAATTTATATGAGATACGGACACCGAAATTAGATTTGTCTTTATTGTTAATATAACGTTGCGAGATGACTTTTGGACTAATGTATGAGTTTATTGAGATACCTCCCAGAGAAAAATGATTATTTATTTTGTAGAAAATCGAGGGTGTGACAAATATAGGGAGCCACGAGGAAACTTTTTCAAGAGTTTGGGATTCAGAAGCGTAGGTCATCAACTTATCGGCCTTAAAACAACGGAGCCATGAAAGCAGCAAACAAAAATGTGAAGAAAATTCAAGCTACCATTAGCATTGTGGGGGTATCAGACTTCTGTCAGAACATCAACAGGGACAACTCTGTATCCTCTAGCATACGGGATGAAGGCAGTCCTTCCCATCAAATTTGAGCTACCATCAATCAAGGTATTAGCAGAAACTGAGACATTTGAAGAAGATTAGATGAGAAATCGCTACGAGGACTTAGGTCTACTGGATGAAAGAAGGCTGAGAACCTTATACCATGTGCAAGGGTATCAATGCCAAATCACACGAGCATATACCAAGAAAGTAAAACCAAGGGACATTCAAGTAGGGGACTTGGTGCTCAAAGCCAACCGACCCCATGTGTCTTATCCTAGGAGTAAGTTTAAACCCGATTGTAGAGATGGCAACGGGTAGGGTATGGATTGGGGGACCCAATTCCACCTCCTATCCCCAATTGGAAGGACTTTTACCATCCCATCTCTGTTCCCCACTGGGGATGTTAGACAAAGCACCAAACTCGTCTCCTAATGGAGATTGGGTTTTTCCCCAAACATACCCACATCCAAACCAAAAAATATAAGAAAGGAGAATGATAGAGTTTAAACTTACTGAATATAATGTCTTTTTTTTTAAAAAAAAGTACTGAATATAATATGAATGAGACGATAATTTCAAACTTGAAACAAGAGAACGCTGACCAAATGGTAAAAAGTGCCGCAGCAAGCACAAGTTTCAAATGCCATGGTTTCATAATGGCACTGGTTTTCTTTATTTTGCAGACTTTTTGAGATTTCTTTTACGAAATAGAATATGTATCAATAATCTTACTATATTAAGTAGTTTATAATAGGTGGTCAAGTAATTAATAAGATTTGTATAGCAAATATTCCTATAGACATACGTATAAACACACATGTATATAACCGGATAAGGGGCGGGTACGGGGATTCGGGGGGTGGGGGTAACAAAATCATACCCGCTCCATATCTGAGTGGGTACTCTTCAAATTCCACCGTACCCGCTACCATTGGGGAAAATTTTGGATAAACCCCACCTCCATATGAGCGGGGGTGGAGCGAGTATCCATCGGATATGGGGAAATTGCCATCCCTACCCGATTGGGGAGGACTATACATTGTTGTCAAGCGCATACTCAGTGGAAGAGCAAGATACATTGCAGATTTAGACGGAATGGAATTCACTTTGCCAGTCAACCTAGACAAGTGATGTTGACTAGCTAAAGAGGTACTTCGCTTGAGAGATGCTCGTTGGATTGAAAACCACAAGGGTGGGCGGATCCAAACCAAAATTAGAGCACCTTGCTAATTTAAAAACCCGCGATGGCGATCTAGGCAAAAATAAAGGCATAACATGTCAAAAGTTTGCTAGACCAAAAACCCGCAATGACGGTCTAGGCAAAAATTAGAGTGCAAAAGGAGAGAAGAAAAAACCCGAATGAACCCTAACCAAAAACAAGATTCAAGAACTACGTCATGGCCTTATTCCCCCTGTTGGGATACGTAGGCAATCTCAAGTCAAGATTCGGCCACATTGATCACAATCAACTATTTTTGGGTTTATGACTGGCATGACTAATGAGAGGCATGTTAAAGATTTCTCTGTCGCAAGAAAAGTGGCAAACAAACATTTTTAATGAAACCATTCAAGGGTGAATATTGAAGCTAGTTAACAATTTCTAAAAACAGGGAGGAAGTGCCGAATCTAACTCTTAATCTTTGAATAAAAGCAAACTAGGAATGAAAGAACATCACTCAAATCCTTAAGCATAATCATATAAGCTAATTCCTCTTCCTCTTCATGTTTTGAGTCTTTGTAAAGTCTTGGTCCAACCAGTTCTTGTATGAGCCAGTCAACTTCTCAGTAAAACCATTAGTTACCTCCAGCATATCTCTGTTAGACTAGTAACGAAGATAATTACAGCGGAAAGAAACAACATGAGCTTTTGAAGGAAAGTATTCCGGGTATCCGAGAACTTTGGTTTGGTCTCTGCCAAACTGCCTTGAGAAGCGAATGGGAAAATAGCAAGTCACATGGGTTATTCCAATCAATGCAACCCCGAAGTGATTCATATCACTCAAAGT
Source organism: Gaultheria prostrata (assembly GCA_036023075.1). Lineage (NCBI taxonomy): Eukaryota > Viridiplantae > Streptophyta > Magnoliopsida > Ericales > Ericaceae > Gaultheria > Gaultheria prostrata. Next base: position 7,537 of record JAXBDA010009090.1, read on the forward strand.
CATCATTGAAATATTATATCAGGGGCATACCCACTAGATTCTGTCACCTTCTGAATTTGCATCCATTCCTTCCATGCCGCTTTAGTAGGGAATACCCTAGTTATAACCCAATCTCCATATCGGTCTACTTTATATGGGAGTCATGCCGGTACAGTTAGAATCTTCACTTTCTCGTACATCCAAATCTGCGAGAAAAAGAAGAAAAATACGACAAAAGAAAAAAGAAAGCAAGAAAAGAAAAGGCAAAAAGAAAAATACTTGCAAAAGCAATGGATTGCCCGAGAATTGAGCCAAAGAATCTAATTGCACCTTATCCAAACCCATCAAAGTCTTTGCAAGGACGAAACCAGCAAAGCCTTTACGTTAGCTGATCTGTTGAGTGAAATTAGGCAAAATGGAATCCGCATGACCACTCGATGGTCCCAGCAACATGCAATGAAGAAGACAGACGCATAGAGTGTTCAAGCTGAAAATATACTCTGAAGGATGTCTGTGAGATACAACGACCCCAAAGCGCTATACAAACTGAAGAATTTTCAATTTCCCATTTACCATTAAAAACTTGGCTTCATGCTTGGCTAGCTTGAACAAAGGTTTCATCAAGTTAGCACGGCTAAATAACGGATCAGGTATCACCAAGCCATCCCTATCTGAATGGCCCATGATGGCAGCGAACTATTCAATAGTAGAACACATCTCCTCCCGTTTGAAGCGAAAGACGTGAATGCGAGAGTCCCACAACCTAGTGACAGCATCAGAATCCTGAGTATGTTAGGACAAATAGCGTGATCTGTCGCCCGATATATCCATTTTCGGTCGACGAGTCTGTGATTCAGCCGAGACAATGTTTCTGGTTCACCAAGCCATTTTATTGGATGACACATCAATACACTGCCGATAAATCACATTGCTTTCTTGTTCACCAGCACACTTGTATGTACACGCGAAATACAAAAAAATTCAAAAATAGAGGCAAATCCATAGCAGACAGTATACAAATACAAATTTTTTAAATCAGGGAATTACAAGCTGGACATTACATACAAGGTGTTTCCATGGTTTTCATTCCTATATCTATGCAATATGTATCTCTGCTGGACTAACCCATGCAGGAAATAAAGTAGAAAGCAAGAAAGGAACAAAAAGAGTAGAAGATTTTGTTGGTTGGACCACACGAGCTTACTACTACCCAAAAGGGACCCTGTTGTGCAGCATACGCCGACAAAAGAATTACAATTCAAAAGAATCACGACATCAGTATTCGAGATACCTTCACAGCACAAAAGAGTCATCATAGTTGCACAGAAACATCACCATATGGTGAACACTACCACATCAACGTGGTCGACATCACAAGAGGGTGGACCGCTAGCAAGAAAACCAGCTAGTCACCGGAGTGGGGTTGTACCCGAGAAGAAAAGCATCAGGAAAACAACCCATGGCCCCCGAGGGATTTTTGGAAAGAAGAAGAGGAGGAAGGAGGACGGCGACACCCATGGCGGATGTCTATCAACGTCGTCTGCCAATGAGATCAAAGATCGATGGAGAGAAGTGACAAATCGGTCAACAAAGAGAGAGAGAGGGAGCCCGCCTTTCAAGAAATAAAGACGGAAGTTTCAAACCGTAGGTCTTTAAATAGGCAATCTGGAAAAGGCCATTTACTGGCCGACATATTGATAAACCGGCCAACGGATCGATCCATAGGCCGACAAAAAATTGTGAATGTTGTGGCCGACAAATCATTTAATCACCCCCATATCAATTTGCCTTAAGCATATTTAGAGCATGTTTCCACAATTCTAAGTCAGAGACCAACAGAATCAAAGTGCCACCACTTCAAGATTAATTCCGGGACAAATGTTAATCGACCCCCTGCAATCAAGCAAAGTCGAATTCAGTATCGTTCTCTCCCAATTCATTCCAAACCCAAGAAACAAGGGGCAAAAAAATACTCTTTTGAAACATCTTCCGATTAGTACCTAGTATTTTCAAGCAATTATTCACCACATAGCATCAAGAAACAAACCATCAAGCAACAGTCCATTCTCCGAAGTCATCAAGCAAACCCCCAGTAGAAACTTCCTCAGCAAGTCGCAAGTTTTATGAACAAATCCAAGCATTCTCTAAATCAACGCGGACCTCATGTCCGCCAAGGAATCTCACACGGACCTCATCTTCGCCAAGAAATCTCAACGCGGAACTCACGTTCCCAAACAATATCAACGCGATTCCGTAATCGCACCTTAGCAACGTGAGCTCCTAAAAGAGCCTCGTCTGTCAACCCACTACCATGTCCAAGCATTCAGCTCATAAACCTTCACCGGGATAAAGTCTGGATGATCATAAAAAGTGAATGGCTCTGCCCTTGCAAACAAATCAGGGTTAACCTACTGTGTAGTGTTCTACCCCCAAATACCAGGAGGCCAGATTTCTAAATTATCGCTACGACAATGCAAACTCCCAGAAGGGCATCGCCCATCAACGTGATTCCATAATTGCACCCAAACAATGTGAATTCCCAAGGGAGCTTCACCTATCAAGACACATTCAACAACAACGTTCAGCTCACAAAACTTCTCCCGGATAAAGTAGAGATGATCACAAAAAGTGAATGGCTCTGCTATTGCAAACAAATCAGGGTTAACCTGTCGTGTAGTGTTCTACCCCCAAATATCGGGAGACCCGATTTTCGAAGCATCATCATAGTCACCAACAACAAATTCTGTTAAAAGCTTCGTGTTTATTTCCAATGAGCTCAGCATTTGCCAACAACACACTCTACGCATATTTATGACAAGCTCCGTGCTTCTCTATCAAGATGCCTGACGTCCAAGCTCAAAGCTTGAAAAATTTCACATTCTGTTCACACCCACCGGGGTCACACACCCATTTTAGAACGTCACTAGTTGATATCATTAGGTCAAGTCACATGTCACGTGCTACATATACTTTTATTGCATATAGATGATGTTCATTACAGGTGTTCAAAAGCTCGACGAGCTTATTGCCTATTATCGCTCCGTGTTATGCTCCGTGCTATTGTACACACCCTAATTTAGACCTTGAAAATACCCTTAAGCAGTGACCAGTAGGCATCCTCAATGATGACATGGATCAAGATGTGCCTTAAAAGCTTCGAATGATGCTCTGTCTCTATCAAAAATCCAAATGAAAACCTTTTCAAAATGAACCCTAGCATACACCATCTTCTAGTACAATCAAAACCCTCTTTATCGATATATATTTATCCGAAATCACTTATTTTTTGACCTTCTGAGGGTAAAATAGTCATATCTTTTGATGTAAAAATTATTTTGGATCCAAACCACTTGGATTAGAAAGTAGACAACCAGCTTTCCAACACTTCAAACCACGTGCAAAACGAAATTCGGTAGCACCCCGGATACCTATCCAAAAGCCCAGATATCTATCTGGGCGCCCGGATAGCTTGGTCAAATCAACTAGGCCCCACGTTGACCCAGGTACTCGGTTACCCTGAAACCAGGCGCCCACGTAGAAACCATAGCGTCTGAATTCCCTGTTGTGCCACAGAACTTTTCAAAGCTTGGTCAATCAACGAAATAATGCATTTTCTTCATCGTTGACTGCCCCAGGCACTCCTCTACACCTCTAGACCCTCCTCCCCTGTCTCCTTGACCAAATGATGGTCTCTCCACTCACCTCCCCATATATAAAGACTCCTCCCTCCTCCATTCCTACTCTAGACCTCCATACACTCCCCCTTTCTCCCCCATACTCTACACCCAACCATATTTACACCTATCCAACTGAATTTCAATCCTTCACCATCTCCTATACTTACAAAAATTTAAATTTTCTTTCAAAATCTTCAAAAACCACTAAACCAACTTATAAACACCTACATACACTCATATCCTCCCCTCCACAAATTGATTCTCAGCCATCTCAAACACCTTTAAACACACTTCAAAATCCCACCCTTTCCTTACCAAAATCATCAAAAAAAAAAAAAAAAAAACTTCACGAAAGTCCTTCAATTCCAAACACCAAAACCTCAACACTTCGAAATCAATCTTTTTTAACTTCAAAAACTAACCACTAGCACTGTTCCAGTTTCCAGCAAGAGCGCTGTTTACAAGCTTAGAAAAAGATAGAAAAACTTTAAAAAGGTCACTATTTTGTTCAACCTTAGGGGAGCCACTGAGCTCAGCTGGCCTTTATCGTCAAAATCCAGCAAGGTTGAAAACCTTGGGTTCCCAGAGGATACCGGAGCGCTTGTATGCATACCTAGGCGCTCAGATACCTATTGGGTCGCCCAGTTAGCTATCTATTATAATTTCTAGTTCATTTAGTGTTTCATGTTTACCACTTCAATAATATTCATTTTATCATTTTATTCCTCAAATAGAATCATTAATAATCTGATTTCCTCGTACCATCGCCTCAAATAACTCAACATAGATTTCTAGATGCCTGAGACCAAACTAAGCCGACCTTAATCTATTTAAAAACCTAAAAATCTTAGTTTTGGGAATAATACAGTATAGTACCCGAGTGCCCATATAAACCAATGAAGAACTCGGATACTATATGTGCGCTCAGATACTCTATTTGGGCACCAGGATGATACCGTGGTGGATTAGTCATATTTTGGCATTTCACGTCATTTTACCCATATCGTATACTACATTTTGTTCTTATTCTCATGTTGTATGTTTACAGTCTATCAAATCCTCCTTTTTATCTATTTCCTCTCCCCTTATGTGTATAAAGTTGTGAAATAAAATATTTTTGAAATCCCATAAATAAAGTAAAGACCGGCCCCGTGTCGGGCAAGAGAGGTGCCATAAAATCCTTCCTTTCTCATAACTGGCTCCCAAACCTAAGATATTATGGTGACGATGGACCAGTAACAAAAGCCTTTTTCAAAAATACGCCACGAGAGTCATTCAAGTTCGGTTCCTCGGGTGACGATCCTTAGACCCAGGTGGCGACTCTGAATCAAAATTGGTGGCATGTCCACAGCCATGCTCCGTGGTTATTATTGCTCTGTGCTTCGGTCCGTGCTATGCTCCATGCTTACTATTGCTCTGTGCTTCACTCTGTGCTATGCTCTGTGTTTATTATCACTCTGTGCCTTATTAAGCTCCGTGCTTCGCCAAACGCTTATTGTTTCATGCTCGTGATCAACAAAGGGTTCTGATACCCCTATCTCACCAGTAGCTATAAGGTCCAGAGCAGAATCCCTAACAGGTTTGAAAACCACACTCAGGTATGCAATCGTCTGATGGCTAGGTATGGTTTACGGCAAAGTTTCTTTCGAGCTCCTCGCTTTTAATGCATTCAAATGCCCCGAACTACGGGTGGTCTGATTTCCTCAATGGAATACGTAGGTAGCATGAGTGCTCGACCACACAGTAAATTTTTTTCAAAAAGCCCTTAAGATATTTGCCTCGCTAAAATAGAGTCTCTTTACTGCTTTGACTTCATTTAAGCACCCTTTGCAGGCTGTTCAAGCTCGGTCAAAGAGAGGCATCTGTAGACACCCTAATTTGGTCTAGTAGATATTTTAAGCTCCGCCGTGTGTGGACTCCTGATGATGTGAATGATGCCCAAATGCTTTGGATGAATTCACGTAAATTTGAGAACCTTTGTGAAGATTTGTGTCACGCCCTGGAAAATGACATCAAGAATACTTCAAACATTCTACGTGCCTCCAAAGAAGGATCAAAGTCCACTGTCCGGGTCAATGGTTTATCAACAATACCGGTCATATCCAATGGCAACAAGT
>JAXBDA010009091.1:0-13309 GCA_036023075.1 Gaultheria prostrata
TAAGCACAAACACACAATCCAACCACGTGCACGAATTAAATGGAAAATGAGGATTAACCGCACGTCTAACGCGCTCATTCTTCCCTACTTAGGCGCTTAAATTCATGCATTTTGCGCGCCTATCAGTGGCCTAATCATCAAGATTGATTTCGAAAAAGCATTTGATTGTGTCAATTGGCTTTTTCTCATTGATATGCTTAAGAAACTTGGTTGTGGTCAGAAATGGTGTAGCTGGATTCATGAATGCATCTCATCTACATCCCTTTCCATTCTTGTCAATGGTTCCCCCACTAAATTCTTTCATCCTCAAAGAGGCTTAAGGCAAGGGGGTCCTCTTTCCCCTTTCCTTTTCATTATAGTAGTGGAAGCCATGAACATCATGTTTGAAAGAGCAAAGGAAATAGGCTTGATTTCTGGTGTAAATGTGGGCACCAATGGAGTCACCCTCACTCATCTTCAGTTTGCAGATGATACTCTCATATTCTGCAACTGCAACATAGAAGAACTAAAGGAAATCAAGAGAATTCTCAGGTTTTTTCAGGTCATGTCTGGTTTGAAGATCAACTTTGACAAAAGCATGATCTTTGGCATCAAAATTCAGGACCCAACCATCTCTCTTTATGCTCAAGCTCTTGGATGCAAACAGGGCTTTCTCCCCTCAAAATATTTGGGTCTCCCTCTTGGAGCTAATCCTAAAAGAATCTCCACATGGCAGTCTATTGTTGACAGGATGAAGGCTCAACTTTCTAAATGGAAGAGGAAGCATCTTTCCATTGGAGGTAGGCTGGCTCTAATTAAATCCACCTTATGCAATCTCCCTCTTTATTACATGTCAATTTTCAAAATGCCTTCCTCAGTTGCAAAATCCTTGGAGAAAATTCAAAGGAATTTTCTTTGGGGAGATTCCGATGAAAGGAAAAAATTGCATTTGGTAAACAGGGAGCAAATTTCTAAAAGCAAAAAGTTTGGAGGGCTAGGGATTAAAAGGCTTTTGGAACACAATTCTGCTCTTTTAGCAAAATGGTGGTGGAGGTACAACAAAGACAGTGATGCTCTATGGGTCAAAACCATCAAAAGCAAATATGGAGCACTAGATGTTTGGAAACCTCTGCTACCTAATCATGGAAATGTATCAAATATTTGGAAGGATATCTGCAGCATTGGCTCTCTCGACACTACCATTGGTCAAATTATTTCCCAAGGTTTCAAAATCAGAGTCAACTCTGGAAATGCAACTAAATTTTGGACTCACGCTTGGATTGGTGATCAAACTCTTGAGTCCAACTTCCCTAGACTCTTCCTTCTCTCCACTCAGAAAGATTCTCTCATTTGTGACATGCTAGGTCCTGATAACTCTTGGAATTTGCAATTCAGAAGAACTCTATTTGAATGGGAACTAAGCCTACTGGAAAATCTCAAGCAAATCCTAGATGGTATCTGTATCAACAACTCCAGAGATGATTGCCTCACATGGACTTGGAATGCAAATCTCATATTCTCAGTCAAATCAGTTTACAATCAATGGGAAAATCAGTCATTTCAGGAAAACTCTCTTCTAAACCACATATGGAGAACTTCAAAACAAAATAGCTTCAAGATCAGTCCTTGCCAGATGTAACATTGTTACCTTCAGTCAGAATTTCTGCCCACAATGCTCTGTTCCAGATGAATCCCCTCAACATCTTCTTCTTCACTGCTCCTTTGCCTGGAGAATCTGGTCTTCCATTCTCAAATGGTGGCGTCTCAATTGGATTTGCCCTTCTGACCTTGCAGCTCTTTCTCATGCCTGGTTCTCCGCTCCCTTCAAAAACCTAGAAAAGAAGTGTTGGGATGCTTGTTTCTTTGCAGTAATCTGGTCCATTTGGAAGGCCAGAAATGACCTTATCTTCAACAATAAAGTTTCAACTTGGGAGGAAGTATCTGAATTAGTAAAAATCAGGGTTGCACTTTGGATAAAAGGCTTAAATGATTTGCATAGTTACTCGGTGGAGGATTTTCAGGGAAACCTTGATGGTATCAGGCGCATCAAATTATAAATCACTCCGATCCTGGACCTCATTGCCTCATTATATCATTTATCTGGAGAGGAAGCTTTATCTCCACTTTGATGGGGTTTTCCCCCAATCTTCTTTTCCTTTTTTGTAGACTGTATTTGTTATTGGGCTCCTTGCCCTTTTTCCCTTTTGTAGGCTTATCAACCCTTGGTTGATTTCCTTTTCTCCCTCCTCGTTTCTCGATGTACCCTTATCGAGTTTCATCTATATATCTCTTCTTTTGTTGATCAAAAAAAATATTTGATACCAAAATTGCTACACTCAAACTATTATTGTTCACTAAACCGTTATTTAAAATCTTGAATGAAATGTCACCATTTTCAAGTTTAACAAGAAAAATTACCATATGTTTTTATTTTATTTTTTTGAAAGAATTTACCATCACTTCAAAACTCTTTTTGGCAGCTGTCAGAGGTCTTATTCTAAGTATAATAATAATAAAAAAAGCAATGCTCAATTATTTATAGCGTCACCTTTTGTCCATTCTGCCAAATTTAGCATCGATGGATCAATGAACAAGATAACCTAAAAGACAAGTGACAACAGTGACATCATATATATTGCGTCTTCGAAAAGGCTTGACAAATTTAAAAGTTTGTGCATTATTTTGAGGAAGTTAATTGTGGGATATATACATATTCCGTTTGGAAGTGGCGGCTTATCCAGTTTACTTGACGGATAGAGAGTCCCTAAGGTTTTATAAATCGGTCGTATGGTTTTTCGGTCTTCCAATATCATTACATTTCCATATACCAGTGAGAGAAAATTACATGCGAATCAACTAGTTTCGTTATGTATCGGTCCATTTCTGATTGAAGGACCGATTTATAGCTGACACGGCTGATATAAAAATGATTCTTAAAAAATTACGACCACGACAACAATTTCCCTTTACGTAATGATCAATTACAATGCATCCGATACAGTTGTACTTGGACCGTTATCATTAAACGTCCCAATACCATTATTTAAAATCTTGAGATCCACGGGTTTGCAGCACGTCCTATTTTGACTCTCTCATGTTCGTGTTTTACTGTTTTAGTCTCTTGCGATGGATATAAATGAGGAAAATTAAGATTAATTAAATCTTGTTCATTAGATTTCGCCATATTCGATTTCGAAAAGTAACAAGTATGATTTGGAATTAACTAACAAAAGTATAAATATAGTGAAGTCATTTGCATATGATTTTCGGTTCAATTTGAATTTTTTCGCGAATGCTATATATACCTTTAGACATAAGACAAGAATTAATCGTTTGGCAGACCTATTAGGATTTGTGGGGGCCTGTAGAGTGATCTCGTCCGTTAAAAGTGTTTTGGATAGTCCGGATCTTAAATTAATTGTTTGTGCGAATAATTTATTTAAGATCCTGACCATCCAAAACAAGAATGAATGACCAAGATTTCACTACATGCCGGTATGAGTTGCTCACTACAGGCCCCCTGGTTCCCGAATATCATGAATGCTTACATAACAATGTAATCCATATTCCCACCCTCTCAATAGTCTCTTACGAAACCAAGGGCTTAGAGCCTAGCGGTATCTCCTGGTTCTCCCACAATCGAGACTAGGTTCGAGTCTCGGCAGAGGCGTTTGGGGTTTAAGGCTATGGATAGCTTCTAGACTCACTCTAGGCTAACGCATTAACTCCCCCTCTAACCCCCACTGATGTATATCGAATGTAAAAAAAAAAAAAAAATAGTCTCTTACGAAAAAACGGGCGATTTTCAGATAAAGAATTACCAAATTACTTTTGTTCATAATTTATTGAAGAGTTCCACACTAAATTAAAGAACTAATCGAGATATCTTGATGCGAAAAAACTCTAAAACTATGTACGCGAATACTTCATTTTTTAACTGAAACTTACACGTCTTTTCATAGGAGCCTTTTATTTGCTTTTGACAACAATTTAATTTGGGAAGCGGGGGTGCTGCTGAGCCCCCCCCAAGGAGCGCATCCGAGCCGTCCATCTTGGCTGTCGAAATCGCATTTTTCCATGGAAGATTTAAAATTTGGACCGTCCAAAATACTTTTGGATAGCATTGATACGCTCACCAGGATCACTCTCCGAGGTCGCTTAGACTTGTTATTCAAGAAAAGTGATCTAAGTCAGATAGTAAATAAAACGAGATGTCTGTGTGTGTGTGTGTGAGAGTGTGTGCATGAGGTGTCTGGAGCGGCTTAAAATGGGGAGTGGTGTGGTTAATGCCTCAACCAGTGCAATGACATATATGACCTCTACCATTCTATTTGACTACTCACGCTGAGTCACGCATTCTTTGTGATCCCCCAAAATCCCTTACATAAATGAAAGGCTTTCTCGATGAGAGTAGAAATTAATTGTATTAATTTTTTTTTTCAATAACATGGCAAGTAAGCTATCAAGCTTAGACAAAATCTACAAGGATTTACGAGAGAGATATAAGGATGACACAGCGGAATTCACAAAAGAATAGTTAGCGTACTATTCCAAATGAGATATGTCTCCAATCCATGAGGGTTCTTGAATTCACAAGAAGAAATAGATTAATCAAACTCGGAATTATATTGATTGAAAGATGCTGAAAGCTCTTTTATAGGGAAACCCTCACAAATACTACTACAAAATAAAGTATCCCGGAAATAAGGAAAACTTCCAAAATTGATAACTAGAAAGAAAAAACAAGACTTTCCCAAATGGCACTAATAAAAACGAAATTATACGCGGAGGGTAATGGAAATCTAAATCTTTCCTAAAATAGCAAAAACGTCTAATTGAAGGCCTAAACGAAGGAATCTGGCCGAAATCCATGATCGGTAACAAACTTAGGGCGGTGAGTCATGACCACGTCGCGATTCTATTTCAGCCCACCAAGTTTGGGCCGATTCCGGGCTCGTTAATAAATTGCCAAATTTGGCAATTTTTAATTAAAAGTTGTTTGGGCCCCCGGGGCTTCGACCAGTCCAATTAAAAGTTGTTTTGGCCTCCGGAGCTTTGATTGGTCCCCAACTGATGATAGAATTGGGCCGCTACTTATTCTACATCAAAGGAGAAGCCGGATATACATATCCGATGTTTTTTTAGGTTTTAATGTCCGAATATAATTTGGGTTGAGTACTCTATATCTCCTAGGAGAGAGATTAATTTTGGACACCTTTGTAGGTCATGTCCAAATCTTATCCGGGTTCCATTTTACCAAAATAAAACCCAGTTGGACCAATTTTGTCCCCCTTCCATTTCATAATCATCCATCGAACCATAACCACATCTTTATCTTCCTCTTATTTTATCCTCCTTCTCTCTTGCAAAATATATAGTTTGTTTTTTTCCTTTATTATAAACCAAAAACCTAAATTGATATATGTTTATAAATGACGAAGAATTTTTTTATTTAAATATAAATTTGATTTACATCCAACCTCAATGACCTTTCACGTCATGTTTGCAACACATGATAAGCGCATGTCTAATACGCGTAAAATGTTTCATGATTATAGATCGACAGCATGCTATTTATTAAAATTAGGAAATAATAAGATACTTTTACTTTTTTTGATGATCACTATTTTTGAAAATTTAATCTACCTACCTTATTACAATCTATTTTTCATTTTTTAGGTTGATTACTTTTTATTTTGTTTGCTCGCAAATTATGTAAGGGCCTCTAACCTCCAAAATGTTAGAGACGACCCAGAGAAAAATAGTGCCTGTGAGACCAAATGCGTAAAAACAGTAAGCACAAAAGACTAAGCAGCGTAACGTATGAGATCACTTAGCATGAAAACTATGCTCCATTTGGCCTGATACAGGACAAAACTTCTAATGGCGATGCGGACTTTCAGCAATTTTCAAATTTAGAGAGGGTGAAATGTGAAAAGTACGTATGTATATATTTTTGCCGATCAAAAAAAGAAGGGGATCGAATGATTTCCACACTCCAAATTGATATGCACACCTCTTTTTTTATTTATTTATATCTTTTCGTAAAGTTTTTAGGTGTCAAAGTTTTACTAATAGACAATAAAAAAAAGTGTGGATATGAATTTGGAGGTGAAAATCAATTAGTAAGAAGAAAATGTGAAAAGTAAGTATTAAAAGTCTTGAACTACCCTTGGATTTTTTTGCAAGTAATTAAGTAGAGTCACTTGTCCCTTTGTGATTAACCACAATCCTGCCAAGATTGTTCTCGGGATCCTACATTAATTGAGAGCAAAAAGGATCATAAAGAAAAGACTACGTTAGGCTGAGTTTCAACCGTGGTATTTTCTATTTTTCAACTCTATATTTTCTTACAAAATCATTCTCATCACACACATATTTAGTGGAAACAATACTTACTTTTGACTACAGTGGAAATACGGTATTTTTAGTGGAAACTTAGCCTAATATGTGTTTGTCTTTAAGTGCATGTAACTGGAAAAAAAAAAAAGGATCTTAAGAACTCGATAATCCATTTTTGTTTTTTTTTTTAATAACTACCATAATCATTTTCTTCTGGAAAACCAACCAAATGAAGAAAAACCAGCTTCTACATTTATTTTCGTTTTCATTTTATTTCCCCTTCTCACAACCCAAACACAATTTTAGGCTATACATGGATTCAATTTTCATGGGAAAATGACACAGAAAATACAAGAAAGATATAAGATAGGAAGAAAAAGTATAAAAGACGAAATAGAAGGAAACGTGAAGCATGTTTTGCTTTTTAGAAAAAACAGCTCATTTTATGATAAAATTTTCTATTACCCCAAAATCAGCTATAGGCAAAGTATGGAGAAAAAGTGGGAATTTTTTTTGGCAAAAGAATGTGTGTGTGAGGCCTTTTATCTGTTGAGAACAGAAAAAGTTTCAGAACTGAAAAATTAAAGCCAACCTAAAATTGACAAAAACCTTGTGTCATTCTAATCAAAGCTATCTATTTTTAGACGTACCACATTGATTTTCATATAGAATGACAGCCAAGGAAAACCTCGAAATTCCGCCTCTATTCTTCGCGAGATTCCGGAAAAAAAAGTAGGGTTTGGATCAATCGGGTAACGCATTGACAATTTTTTCAAAATAGGATATATTTTGTGACGCAATCAATTCCGACAAATAATGAGTATCGTTGTAAGCGATAAATTGTACATGAGAATACCGCGGATATAATTACCGCTCTGTTAATTTTTCGTCTGATGGAGTTATATTTAACCGAGAAATTGTACACAAGAATTTATCAGATGATTTTTTAGAATTGTCCCATAATCATTGACCGTGTGAGATTACATAAAGAATTTGACCATAATAGTGACACCGCGTAAAATACAGTTATCTCCAAACTAAAATCAATTTGTTGCCAATATCTCTGGAGTGACACCGCGTAAAATACAGTTATCTCCGGACTAAAATCAATTTGTTACCAATATCTTTGGGGACTAGATTTTATTTTTAAAGTAAATTTGGCTAGCAAAATATACTACACAAAATTGCACAATTGCTCATCATATAATCTTTATGTTTTATAGGTTGAAGAAAAAGTATAAAAGCAATCATGCATACTCTGGGTGCTCCAAAAAACATAATGGCCAGGAAAAAAATATTTAAAAGACCCCTATCAGCTTTTCTAGCCAAGAAACAAGTACTCAAGTTTTGGTTGGTTATTTTCTTATTGGGTCCTCGCAGCATGGGATTGTTTGTTGTGGTTTCTTTTTTCGAAAGTTTTCTCCACCTCCGCCATGCTACCTGCTTTGGATCCCTTTAATCTTTTTAATTTGTTTCCAAAGATTAATAAATTTTTCTTTTCAAAAAATAAAATGAAACAAGTGCTCAATAGCTAGAAAGACTGCATTCTAATTTTTCAGCTTTTCTTTTTCAGAAAACACAACTTATATTGATAAAAAAATCATATACAAATTGTGCGAGGTCCATAAGCCTAAAAAACAACGGATATATACAAAAGGACTCAAAAGGTCCGCATGAAAAAAAAAACAACAAAAAATTAATGTCTTACCAACCTAGCAATCCCCACATAGATGAGCAAATACAGCTCAAGGAAACTATATAAACCTAATATTATAAAAATCCAACCTAGATGACTAAAGCTAAAACTGTAGAAATACTGGTACACCAAACACACAGAAAAGTGCACAATGGGCTTCAGATTCACTTGAAGCGTCGCTAATGCTACGTACACAAATCTGGAATCCAAATTACACAGCGCATTTTTTGTGTCGCGGTTTTTCACCTGAGACTTTTTCCATTAAACCAAGGTTCTTAGGAATATATGTCAGGCAAGTTGTTCCACCAAGACGGCTCCTGGCTAGTCCAGTTAGGGTTTGATGTCGCCAAGGTGGTCGCGGCAGGAGAGGGAAAATTAACCGGTGGTGTATCGAGTACTCCTGAACCCCCATCGTTTATTTTGGACGATTCCCCCATAAAACTTCTGACATTTTCTTCGTCCCAGACCGGGAGAGGCACAGTCATGGGAAAGCTGTTGAGCAAGCTAGACAAATCATCATCCATGGAATGCATCTCCTCCAACGGGTCTTTTGCCTTCATACCTATGTGGACAAAAATTAATTGCAAGTTTTCTTAATTTGGACCCAAAAAAATCATAGAAAAGTGTCCAAATTAATAAAATTAAATCGGATTACTCGAATATTGTAGTCCTAGTAAACTAGAATAAATACGCGTTGAATGACATTTAAGCGACAGTAAAATAGTAAATCAATTATGCAAAACAAAAAAAGAAATGTCACATTAATTATCGATTCATTGGCACCTAATGAGAATAGCCACAAAAAAAAATGAAAGGAGCCAAAACAATTTCAGGGGAGATTATCTGTATCGTAAATTTTGCATCTTGTTAAAGTGTTTAACACAAATTCCATGAAAATGAGTACATAAAATGTGAAGTGGCTTATTGAGTAAATAAATCAAGTGAGTTTCCACTAAAAATACCGTCTTTCTACTGTAGTAAAAAGTGAGTGTTGTTTCCTCAAAATAGTATTTTTGTGATATATTTGAGGAGAATGACTTTGTGTGAAAAATATCGAAATACTATCAAAAATACCGAAAATACCATAGTGGAAACTTAACCTTAGTCTAGGTTTTATTCAATAAACAAATACTGCTAATTTAGTGAAAAACATAACTTTGAATAAGAAACTTCATGTATAGAAAAAATGAGATTCATATATTTGAAATGAGGGTTTCATTAAAACTATGCAGAAAGGCACCATTATTAAATATTGTCTTTTGGAAGTATAGAAAATGATAAAAGAAAACTCACCAATGGATGAATAAGCAGAACTTGAATCCGATTCACAGATACTCTTACATTTACCCCTATTCATTGATATTTCCACCTTCATTTTTTCTGCTTCCCTCAAAGCTTTAGACTCCTCTATTAGAGCATCAAGCAAGCCACTATTCCCCCCTGCAGGTGCTATGTCACAATATTCATCACCTTCAATTGGTGGTGCATTCATGTAAGCATCACCAACACCGCCACCAAAACCGTTATCGCCGCCAGCAGACCCTGAAGAGGCCGGTGGTCCATTCATGTAAGCATCACCAACACCACCACCAAAACCGTTTTCGCCGTCAGCAGACCCTGAAGAGACTGGTGTAGCCGCCCCTATTGCCGGTGGTTGGAATGAAGGGAGCCCGGTCTTTGTTGTGGGGAGTACACCAAGTGGGTTGTACTGAAAGCTATCAACAAAAATTGTCGAGGGTGACGACGAAGAAAACGGCGAAAAAGAAGGTTTTGATGAGAAATCCTCATTCAAAAAGTTGAATTGGTTGTTTGGATTGGGGAGAAATGAAGAACTTGCTTGGAATTGCAAAGGGTTTTCAATTTTTCTATAGGGAAATCGAGTCAAATTGGCGAGGGAGGGGTAGTTGAAATTCGATGAAGAGTTTGGGTACGTTGGCTGGGGTTGATCGAATTGTACTGGGACGTCGTCAGGGTAAATTGGTAATCCTGCACGTTGGAGTCTTTTAACCCTAGTGTTCCAATAGTTCTTGATCTCGTTGTCTGTTCTACCAGGAAGCTATGTGCACAAAAACAACAAACGTAAGCAGTTAGAATAAATCAAATAAATAAAATACAAATGAAGAGTATGCCAAAAAAAAGAAAATGCCAAAGGAAGCAGTAGGTTTAGAAAAATAGTTGAGAACACTTACAAGAGAGAGATTGAAAACAAATGCAGGTAAGAGCAAATCAAAAAATCATAGTTGCAGGAGATCAAAAAATAAAAAAAAATTCCTGGTTGCAACCAAGATAAAGAAGACAGTGACCCTATTAAGTTGCAGCTAAAAAAAATGAAGTCGAGCGAAAATGTTTTGTGAAGTACCGGGATTTTCTCTCTCGATGTATCCTTTGTCGAGTTTTTGTCGATCTGAAAAAAAATTACTGAGATTCAAGTTGATGATAAAAATGGTTCAAGATGCCGTAAGACTTTTTTTTTTTCTTAGGATACATCAATCCTTCACAAATTTTATAGAATTCGGAATTCATCATATTCACCAAAAAAAAAAAAAAAAGAGAGGTAAAATCAACCTCATTTCGTTGACAAAAAATTCCTAAGTCAAAAGTTCACCAAGAATCTGACAAGAAAAAGAAAATCTGTTCAAGTGAATGAAACAAGAAAAAAAAAATTAATGCTTTGATTTTTTAACAGCGAGAAAAGGAGAAAAACAGGTTACAAGGCCCGATCTTCTGTTTCCATACATTTTCAGCCATTGAATTCATGCGTCGAGAATTAACATTCGTATGTTTAGAGATTCTCACATGAACATATAACTAAAAACATGGAGCAAAAATCTGGATACAGAAGGAGAGGAGGAATGAAATGTTACTTTCTTTGCTGATAAAAAAAATTAAAAAAAAAGTCAGATACAAAAGACCTGATCTCGAGAATGTAGAAGGTGATGAAAACCAAACCGATCTAGAGAGAGAGAGAAAACCTTCGATGCCATTCGAGCCCATTTATTTCCAATTTTGGCATGAAGCAGAATAATGAATCTTTCTTCATCTAGGGAAAAGGAACCCTTTTTAAGGTTAGGCCTTAAATGGTTGGCCCACCTCAGCCTACAACTTTTTCCACACCTCATCAGCCCAGAATTCCTCTGGACCGAATTCCAGTTTCCTTCCCCATTCTTCCTCACGTAATCCACCAAGATCGCATCCTCGGCTGCCGTCCACGGCCCCTTCTTCATCACCCCCTCCTCGGACCCACCACTGCGACCACCACCGTTCACCCTCGATCCACTCCTCGCGCCGGATACCATTTTCCTCCTACGTTCTTGAGAGAGAGAAGAAATGAAAAAAAAATGGTGTTTGTGTTACTACTCGTTTTCTAGAGAGAGAGAGAGAGTAGTTTTCCAGCGACTGGAACGATGAGAAAATGAAATGGAGTTTCTCTTTCTCTTGTAGTGAGAGAGAGGTGAGTGAGACAAAGGAGAGAGGCGTGGGTTGTTGGTCACCTCTTTTGTTTTTGCTTGAAAAATGAAGAAAGCAAGGGAGAAAGTGTAGAGAAAGAGAGGAATTGAGGAGAGAGAGAGGAGAGAGAAAGAGACACGCAGAGGAGGAGAGAAGGGGACAAGTATGGATGTGGGGGCCAAAGTTGGGGATGGAAGGGAGGGAGGTTTGTGTGAAGTGGAGAGGGGTTGGGAGTATTTATAGGTGTGAGCTTGTATTGCGCTCCTAATTGCATGGCTTGAAAAATTTATTGTATGCCGAGCGGAGACCATGTGGTGTTCGTGCACATATATCCGGCCGTCCAAAAGTATATTGGACAAACGAGATGTGTATTTAAATACCACATAGGATGGTGCCCGCTCGACACTAAAAAACTCCTCGAATGACTACTTCTTTATATTTTGTTTTTATTTTATTATCGGGTGTTTGAGTTTATTAAAATACCGTAAGTTTCAAATATTAAACCATCAAATTCAGCGGCCGTGATATGTCCAGGGCTTTCTAGCACAGGTTTTTTTTTCTCGGTAAAAAAAAGTATTAATTATTGGAAATAAATTACAATGATTAAACGGATCCAAGACAAAAAGACATAGATCGGAGAAATGAGCAAACCAACAAAGATGGCCCCGCAATCACAGACAGACACGATCCAGCAAGGACCCTAGAGGGAAAAAAAAAAATAGGGGGAAAAAAACAAACTACAATATCCACATTATATGCCTTTAGGAGTACCTATATAATGTGGCCCTTTAATAGGGACTAATAAGTTTTTGTGTGACATTAGGATATTATTGTGCGACCCACCTATTTGAGAGATGGGAGGAATCTATAAATTCCGTTTCTTGTATTTCCCCGAGTTCACATTACACTATCACAATCAGCTGATCAAAACAACGGTAGCAAAACGATGTAACAGTAGCGGGAATAGTGAATGATGCATAGCGGGCTTCGGGTGTAGCACTCGTGAATTGGTTAAACATAATTTTGGTGCCAGAGCACTTAAAGTAGACGTAGTGGTTGCAAAGTGGGCAACAAATCGAATAAAAATTACTCCCTCTGTCCATTTTTTATTATTGACTATTCCACTTGGACTGTCCCTTAATAAGTGTGTTTTGAAAAGTCGATCGATAAAAATTTGTACAATTATTATTTTGCTCTTTTGAAAAATTAGTGGGTAAAGAGTTAATAGGTAAAAGTGTAGGATAATCTTGGAAAATTGATGTCAAAAGTGTACAGTGCAGGTAAAAGTTGACGTGAAAAGCGCAATAATGATGTTTCTTTAATAAGTTGAATTTACGAAACAACATACTTAAAAAGGGACGGAGAGAGTAATACGTAGTGAGCAACACACTTAAAAAGAGACGGAGAGAATAAAAGTGTTAGGGACGGCTCAGATTTTTCTATGAAAGAGTTAACTTTTCCATCGAAAAATCCGGACATTACAGAGACAACATATTCACCATAAGCGACTATTGCAATCACAAGGGCTCCAATTGTTTGCCACATTATGTGAAAAAATTAGTTGACAATTGCCAAAATCTAGAGCAGATTATTCTCTCTATATATCTCTCATGATGGAGTCTCAATTGCCATTTTGATTTGTGCATTGTGTGAGACAAATAAATAAATGCCATCACCACCCTGTGATAAGAATAACAAGAAGTGGTATAGCAACAATTACCAAAAAATAAATAGCATTGTTAACTTTGCTCTTCAATTTAGTAATTAGGAGATATTTTTTCAGTTCTACCAAATAAAAATAGAGAAGGGCATTATAAGAAAAGTAGAGAGGAATAGAAATATATT
>JAXBDA010009093.1:0-13306 GCA_036023075.1 Gaultheria prostrata
CGCCAACACACCTCAATTTTCTGCAAATTAAGCACAAACACCAAATCCAACCACGTGCACGCATTAAATGGAAAATGAGGGTTAAATACACGAAAATCGCGCTAACTCTACCCTACTTAGGCGCTTAGAATCATGCATTTTGCGCACCTATCAAACGGCGAGGCAGAATCTGGTGTCAACAAAAGCCATAATGGGATTGATTTGAGAGAGATATGGGAGAAAGAGTGAGGCGTGGGAGAGATCGAGGGAGGAGAAGGCACTTGGTTCACCTATAAATACCACCCCATGCCTTCATTGTTCTTCACATCCTCCACCACCACCTTTGTAGTTCATGTTTTCTAGTGTTGTCGTGAGAGAAAAATCTTCTAGTTCTTGAGTTTAGGTTGAAGTTTTTCTTGATCTTCAACTTGTTCTTCAAGGTTCTAGTAGAGTTCAAGTAGTAGCCATCACCCTCCACCACCAAAAACCACCATTTGATCCAAAAATGTTAGGAAGTTTAGTAGTTAGTTGTTTCAAGGAAAAGAAACCCTATTCTTTTCATTTCGAAGCGACCCAAGAAGCCGTTACTCCACCCGACGAACCACCCACCTACCCAGTCTAGCGTCTTCCGACTTACCCTTGGAATTGAGGTACGTACTCCGACCTAAATTTCCCTAAGTATAATAGTTATGTTGTTATAATGTTCGATTAGTTTCCGGTAAAATTTATAGTTAGTTGATTATTATTTTTTTTTAGAAATAATAATAGTATCTCTATGTAATATGACCGGGAAAATTAACTTTTACGAGGATAGAAATTTTGACCTTATAATCTAGAGAATATTTCTGTTGTCGTTATAATGCCGTTTTCTACAAGTAGTCACTAGACTAGTTTTCAGGACATTCTCGTTAGTTGATTGTTTAAAAAAAATAATATAACATTCCTACGTAGCATGCTCGGAAAAAGTAACTTTATTAGCTGAGAGGTTTAGTGAAAGGCTTATTTAACCGGAAAAGTTAGCGTGACACGTTTTACGAGGAAACAAAATTATTTTCCTAAAAATGCCGCTCAATTGTCGTTACTAGAAAATTACAAATGTCGGATTTCTATTTATTGAAACAAATGTTGCATATTCATGAGACACGTTTTACGAAAAATATTGCATAATCACGACACTTTTTACAAGAAACGATATGGCACAATTTATGAGATAATGAAGAGAGTGTTTACGAGAAATGAATATTACGAAATTGAATGGATTATGGTAGTGCAGCTTGCCCGCCGCCCCATCTTCGTAGAGAGAACATGGTGGTTAGGGCTAAGCATGTACAACAATATGGTGAATGGACCTTGTATCATGCCGATGTGAGTCCGTGATGACAAGCCAGATGGGACCATGTTCGTGTGTGGGTGACCAAAAAGATTGGCGACTGTCAGTTGAAAGAGACGTAAATGGACCAAGACTTTCTAGTGATGGACTGTAGGCTCGGTGGTCGGAAACAGTGCCATAAAGTGGAGTGACTGGACTATAGGCCGGGAGGTCGAAAACAGTCCCAAACCTAGTTAATATTTTAAAGAAGAACTTTGACACTGAAAAATAATATGAGACACAAGACGATACGTGCGATACACCCCCCCTTGCATTGACACTGACACAAGCATTCTATACTGATTACTGTTAAACTGTTACACTTCCATTATATATATTTATGTTAGAAATACATTATATAATCGCTCACGGTGTTGCTTTCGTGACTCCGCCGTATTGTGCTAAGCTTTCGAGATGAAAAGGAAGCATGCTATAGCTTGGAAAGGTTTGGAGCCGAACTAGATGTCGCTATGGGAGACGACCAGGCCGAGGAGTAAGAGAAGTCATACACCCCACCCTAGTCGGAATAAATGTAATTTTATGTTTGATGTAAAAGACCAGATATTATATTTTTAATTTAATAAATGTAATATTTTATTGTTCTCAAAATTATAGGTGTTACATTTTTCAATGGTGCAAATAATTGGAAAAATCATTCTCAAAAGCACCTTATTTTTTAAATCAAAATAACATGACTTTCGTAACAAGATCTAAAATAAAATGGGACGGAGGAAGTGAAAAAAGACTAGAGTACTAGTCATGTGGAATATGACATCATTCATGGTTTAATGTCATTAATGGTTTAACAATTGATTTTGGGCATACCCGCATAGCCATCCGATCAATATTAACTTTTCTCTAGACTATGGTTTTAAAAGTTTCAAAACATCTGCTTGTCACAATCAAGAAGGCGATATCATGAGATTAAAAAACTTCTATTTCTTTGAAGGTTTAGAAAATGACCCATTTGTTATTCCAAAAAGGTTCAAGGGGGGCAATAGGGCTGGTTTTATGTGCTGATTGGACGTTGTTGATGCAGTCAATTGAAACATTTATCCTTTCGTGGGTCTGGAATCGGAATGCCTTTATTTATTAGTAATATGGTCGTGAGGAGTGCCTTTATTTATTTATAATATGCCTCACGACCTTCATTATGATTGGCAGATAAAATGGCGAGAGGGATCAGAAGGTCCAATTTGCTTTACTGTTCTGGAATTGCTTGTCTGATGGGCTATCTCTTCTGGTGGTTGATGTGATTTTGGTTCGAGGGAAAAGAAATTGTAAGATGTGGCTTTAAGAACTGTTATTTGATGGGATTTTGTAAGAATCCACCAAAAAGAAAGTCGATGCACAACTTGTCTACTTCCTCCGTCCCGCAAACTTAGGGTCTTATGGACCTGTAATTTTCAAACTAATTGTGAGATATGGCTTTTAAGACCTGTTACTTGATGGGATTTTGTAGGAATCCACCAAAAAAAGGAGGAAGCATAGCACTTAAAGTTTAAACATCAAAGGTCAATCCCACAACTTTATATTCCCCACCTTCACTTGATAACGGACATCATTTTACCCACTAGAAGAGAGATTTTTTAGATTATTACAAGGAAAACTCTTTTAATCTCCTTTAATTTTATATATTTCTGAGTACATGTGAAGAAATAAAATAGTTAATGGACGGAGGATGTTAAGCAATACAATCTCACATTTTTCTTTGCTATTCGTCATTTCTAATCTATTACATGAAGGATGGGGTAATCTATTACATGGAGGAGGAGGAAATGTGACTCGATCCAAGATGCATTATGGATTAGTGATAGAATCTCTCTACTGAACAACCTAAATATTTTGGTAAGATTAAAGTTTTGATATAGATTTTAACTCATTGAAGTAATACTTCTCACACAAGTGGTAACTAGCTCATGCGGTAAAACTCTTGGATGCCCCACACTGTATCCCGGGATCGAGTCGTCCCCCTCCTCCCATATAATATAATAGAGTAGGAATTATGAATGATAAAAAAAAGAAAAAAAAAGAAAAAAAGAGAAGCAATACTTCTCTCTCCTATAACCCCGCATTTGCCTAGTTTTGTGGGGGCCTGCCTTGTGTTTGGTAGATAATAACAAGAAGAATAATTTTTTTACACTGTCAGCGCAAAAGTTCACTTTTCCACTACCATCATTGTGGATTCCACTGTGCTTTTATTGTTGAAATATGAACCGTTCATCTTGTAGAGCTCGCATAGTAATATATACATGCATCAAAAAATCACCTTGATCGAACATCGATTAATATATCAAAAGTTAAATTTTGGTTCATAAAATGAATAATTTGATTTTGTCAATAATTTTAAAGTTAAACTGTGAATGACCTACATTTTACAAAACAATGTAAAAAAATTTATATAGCTATCGATATCCTATCAAACTGATTTTTTTGGCAAGGATATACTATTATACGTACGGACCCTATAGGATGACCGGTGCAGATCAACAACTAGCCCGCAGTGAGGCTCACAATACCGGTGGTGGAAAGGTGGATTTTTCCGGCGATGGTTAATAGAATTTATTATCTAATCACAAGATGCGTGCGAATAGGGTCGGTGAAGTATCAAAGGGGTTCAGGAAGGTTCAATTTGCATCCATTGTGTGATTGTGTGATTGCTATTTGCTTGTGGGATTTTATACCCCTTGACCAAATTGGTTTTGCTTCGTTTGCAATCCCATGGCATCACGTGATATGGAAAACAAATCCCATGGAATCACTGGTGGAGGCTCACAATCCACATTCAGCAACATACCATAAAAAGAGAAGAGTGTGGAAAATATATATTTTTTTTAATCACTTAAATTATTTACATTTTTTTAGGCTAAAAAGCACTTAGACCCCCTCATCTATCACATTTTTTCAGATACACCCATCATCTTTAGAGGCTGTTTGGGAGCCTATTTTTTTGCATTTTTCAATTCTACTTATCAACTTTTGGGTGTTTGGGGGTTGTCCCCCAAAACACATTCTTGGAGAATGAGTTCTCTGTTTTTCACTTTAGAGAATAGAAGTCAAAAAGGGGTGTTGAACTACTTTTCACATTCTCCACTTGAAAAATGCATTCTGCACATTTCTCCCAAACACTCCTGCCAAATTCAAAACACATTCTGACCATAATCTAAAAAATCAAAAAGTTGAAAATGAAAAGCTGAAAAGTAGGCTTCCAAACACCCCCTTAAAAGTCATCAAAGACACCCCTCATCTATTTTAACTTATCACTAACACCCCTTTTGTCCACCTTTTGGATGGAAAATGGGCATGTAACCGGCATGTGACTAAAAAAAAGTCAAAATATGTCGATTATACCCTTTCAATTTGGAGGAAAAATTCCCTCCAATATACTTTGTGTATAAAACTCATCTGAGCACCCTCCCTCCCCAGATCGATCAAGTCTCCTCTCCTCTCTCCTCCTCCATCCTTCTCCCTCATACAAACATGGGTTCTCCCAGGTAAAAAATCTCTTAATTCTATCTCATTCCTTTCCCTTTTCTCCCATCTCTCTGTCATTTTCATTTCTCCTCTCTTCCCTTTCCTACCCTTTCTCTTTCTTTTCCTCTGCCATTTCCCTAGATCCAAAGTAAACCCTAGAAAAACAGAAACAAGCAAGGAATCATTCCAAGTCAAATACGTTAAAAACACAACCCTAATTTTTTGTCTTTAATTGAACATAGTATAAAAACCCTAGTAAGTACAAACCCTAGCTTTCACAGAAAAAAATGATAGCGTGTGGACTTTTACCTGTCTTATATGAGAGATTGAATTAACTCCTGTGCAATTTAAGGGAGACGCGAGATCCAACAATGATTGTACATCGAAGATGTGGAGATCGACGAGGATTGGTTATCGGAGATGGGAGATGACGAGAAAGTTGATCGATCGGAAAAGATTATCTTTTTAGAGAGAGAGAGAGAGGGCAAAGGAGAAAGTTGATCGACCGATTTGTTTCTTTTGCCTCATACTTGCTCTAATATAAGAAAGGGTAATGAGGTACTTTCACTCCCTCCCGTTAACGAAAATGGACGGAAGTGGACAGAAGGGGTGTTAGTGATAAGTTACAATAGATGAAGGGGTGTCTTTGATGAATTTTAAAGATGAGGGGTTGTATTTGAAAAAACTTGATAGAAGAGGGGTCTAAGTGCTTTTTAGCCTTTTTTTTATTTCGTCCCTATAGTATTAAAACCATCAATTTAGTCCCTTAACTATCTGATTGCCATAGAACACAGCCGAAGCGGTGAAGTAGCAACCATGACAAGGATTTGTAGCGTACATCACGTTCTTGGAATGCCGCATCTATTGGATTTAATATGGGTGAAAATAAAGGATCGGATATATGAAATTTTGAGTTTTTGTGGGATTAAGCTAGGCCTGTCAATTGACCAATTCAACTCCACTTTTTTACTTGCGACTGCGAGTGGGGCTCAGATTAAAATCTCCAAGACACTGGTTATTAAGTGACTTCCAATTTCAAATCCTTGCAATTACTTGAAGGTTTACCTAGTAGTCCATAAGCGGCTCCACAGCCAAGTCAAGGTGTTCAATTGAACACCCTCAAGGGAACAAAATTATACCTACCTGCACATTATTTGAGGGTTTTTTGAACGCTTGGCATTGTATTAAGAACATACAACATTCCATGTTTCACAATTAAACAGCTACTATAAATTAGCTTCAAACTAGGTACACACTCTTAGGAATTTAGGAATTAAGGTATGGAATTTAGAAGAAAGAAAATTTATTCCGGAATTATATATTCTCGTCACCACTATATTTTATAAAAAAATTCATCCTCTAGGAATTAAGGTATGGAATTTAGAACAAAGATAAAATCTTGACTCCGTCCCTAATATATAACACCAAACACATCCCTCACATACACATAGGCCCCGTCCACATTTATCACCCGGGAGCCACTTGTACGTGAGGGGTTATGTTCGGTATTGCGTCCGGATGATTCTGTTCATAGCATCTCTCAATTTTCGCATTGTCATTAAGCCAATTCTGGTAAGGGGTGCCGTTCAAAAAATATATATATTCTGGTAAGAGGTCTTGTTTCAAATGGCAAATTGACACTCCTGCTAAAAGTCTGACGGGTTGTTTGGTAAGCCTGCCCCTGCGTATAATGTTTTTTGAAAAGGTCAGTTGCGTGCTCGTTGTTAAGATAAATTATACTGTATTTTTTGTACTTATCTTTTTAATTTCACAGTAATTAATTTTTGGAGCAAATTCAAGTAATTAAATTTTGACATCTTGGTAGTATTCGAGTAACCATACGTGCATGCATCTCGACTGATTTTTGGAACTAATCAAACCGTCCACTAACATGAACTCACTTAAATTAAAGTTGAAGCAAAGTTTTTAATGGACTGATTACATATACAAGAGTCGGTCGCACCTAAGCAGTTTCGAACCCGAGGCCTAAGGATAGAGCAAATTCCTAAATTCCTAAAACAGAGATGACAAAACAGAGAATTTGGATCAAAAGTAAAAACAGAGAGGATAAAACAGGGGAGGAAAGGAAGAACAGAGAGGCATCGAAACAACGCCTACAACATATGACAAATTTACGAAACCGCATCAAATTGCTGGGAGTAGGCCTCTCCCGTTCCCAAAGACTGGCATATGTACCACTGCTTGTTGATCAACCGTACTTCTTGCGAAGGATTTGAAATCGATCTCTGTTGGATCCAGCTCCAAAACACGTCAATACCGGCACACAACATCTCCCTATTCGAAAACAGGACGCACAGAAAATACACAACACATGAAACAGAGTTTCGGAAAAGAACAGAGGCCAGAGATACTGCAAGAATCGAACCAAATAAGCCCGTTCCTACACAACCCAAGTGGGTGAATCGCGGTTCTTTTTCAGCTTCATACGCCCCATAATACAAGAGCAAACTGACAAGTGCAACCCACATGGTTTTGGGGTGTGTTTGGAAAGGAGAAACAATACCGTTCCCCTGGTACTCAAGGTCAAGGAAGTTGAAAAGGGCAGGAATCAGAAAGGCAAAAACTTTGTGCCGGCGAGTGGGCTTGGGCTTTTGTTGCAAGATGGTGTATGATGTTATGTTGATGAATGCCACATTGATACCACCATTGAAGGTAATCCTTGTGCTTTGGCTGGACATGTTATTAAGAAATTGATCAGTCTGTATGTAGAAAGATGGATGGGCAATGAGGGAGAGAAGTGAAGATGGTGGTCTTTATAAGTGTTCGGATAGTGGTCTTTATAAGAGTTTGGATGGTAGCAAAAGTTAATCATAGGAAATTGTAGTGCATCTTCTGAATTGTGGGTTTTGTTGTTCTTTTCAACATGAATTGGCTTTGTATAGGCCAGAGGGGTTCAAAAAGAGAAAAAAAGTTTTGTGGGAACCCAAATGCGTTCAAAAGGACCACAAACTTTGGTGGGATTGGGAGCTATGAGGGTTTTTTTTCCCTTCCTGATAACCGGATCTAGGACTTTTCTTTATTATACTGTAGTAAAGTTGCTCAAGGCCGGAAAATTGAAAAGTGTCTAGATCGGGCCAGTTTGCGCGCAGCTCGACTAATTTTAGGGCCTTGAAGTTAACGGCCGGGTAGATCTCTAGTGACCCCAAGGTTTAGAATGTTTGGCCTCCGTGGAAATACAACATGTGACCTCATAGAGGAGCGCTTATTACTTTCTTATAACTACTTGGCGAAACCCTTTCAGTGAGTTTTTTTTTTTTGCTAGGCCTCTAATCGGCTTTCTTCGAAAATTTCATTACAAATGATATAGATAAGTGAACTTTAAGTTCAAAAATTCATAGTACTAAAGTTGGTATCAACTATTAATATCATTTCGGAGAAGAAAACATTGTGATATGTAGCAAAAAGCAAAGGATAATTCTAAGGGGACATAAACAATAGGGACAGAAAACGTACAGAGCAGTAAGGGGATCTATTTTTGGGTCTCACACAAACGATTCGACCCGTTCATTCATCTTAGAATGATTTTTCGAGGGGCCACGCGAAAAATCAGCTCAAACGGACGTCTGTAAGTGCTTGATCCAAAACCCCTTCGTTTCATTCAAAAAAATTTGGAATGAAACAAAGGGGTTTTGGATCAAGCACTTACAAACGTCCAATTGAGCTGATTTCTCATGAGACCCTTGGAAAATCATTCTAAGATGAATGGATGGCTCGGATCGTTTGTGTGGGATCTCAAAATGGGTCCCCGTGCGATCTGTATGTTTTCTGTCCCTCTTTCTTCTGTATATGTAGCAAGGGCCAAAAGCAAATACTTCCCTTTCCCAGAAAGAGGATTGTGTGATCTAAACACAAGTATCCAAAAGATGGGAATTGGGAGAAAAGGATGAATGGAAAAAGAACCAAAAGGAATAGAAAGAAAGAAGAGAAGTATACAAGGAAAAACCTGTGTAATCTACTAGCAAAAATTCTTACTGACCACCCTATAGTTCCGTAACTCGGTCCAAATCATTCATAACATATTTGTGTTAGCCTGTTAGGGGTGTACAGAACATTCGCCAACCGGTACCGACACACGCCGAAAAAAATAGGCTCTTGAAGTTATAATCTAGTGCGCCCAACTCATTTTGTCTCCCTATAAATGTTTTCTACTCACTACTATTCCGCATAAAATTGATTTGATTTTGTAAACGAATGCGATCATTAAAATGAAGACGAAATTGGCACAAGAGGTGCAGTCCTCCCCAGAATGGCATAGAAGTCAATTCCATCACACAAACAGGTGGGTCCGGATGTCTTCAATCATTCCACATCGTTGATATGGCCCCACAACGTTGTATTTGGCAATTGGCAGATAAGATGACGAGATGAGGAAAGGATCAAAAGGTTCAATTTTCTTCGCTGTTCTTTAATTGCATGTGAGTTAGGATATCTTGTGGGATGAGGGGAATATCGTTATTTTATTTGATGGGATTTAAAAGGAATCCATCAAAAAGGGAGGAAGGCAGTGCAACTTGTTTAGCACTTTTGAATTACAATAAAGGTCAATCCCACAACTACACAATTGTAGTTCGCAATCAACACCATATATGACCGTAGAAGAATTACTAAAACTTGGTATAAGCCCGGATTTTAGGGCTTGTTCGTTTGAGTTTTCAGAACCGGGTTTCGAAAACCCTCCCTTCTTCGGTTTCCCCAATGGGTTTTCTGCCCTTTGTTTTTTTGAAGGGTTTTGAAAACCCCATTTGGATTTTCAACAAGGGTTTTCATAGATTTTGAGAACCAGTTCTCAAAATCCCTTCCAAACAAGGTGTAAGGAATCCATCATCAAAAAGGGAGGAAGGCAGTTCAACTTGTTAAGCACTTGTAAATTACAGTAAAGGTCAATCCCACAACTACACAATTGTAGTTCGCAATCAACACCATACATGACCGTAGAAGAATTACTAAAACTTGGTATAAGCCCAGATTTCATCTTGGTATTGGACGGCTCGAATCTGCAAAATGCTGAGATGAAATCTGGATCGTTAAAAACACATCCTACAGCTCGGACGCCGAATTACACAACACCCCATTCCACTGCACATTCTGATAGAATTTTTAAAATCACTCCTCAAAAATGTTAAACTCGCCAAAAAGGCCGTAGAATGATAGGCTAAAAAATGGGTTAATCGTGACAAAACTTAATTGCGAGTGCATATGACGGGAGATGTAAGCAAATATAATCTCACAATACTTGGGCGTGGAATGAGGTATAGAATCTCTCCACCGAATAGCCCTAATTTTTTGAATTGTAAGTGTTTGATATAAATCTGAACTCAAGTAATATTCCTCAATCTTACAATTCTGCATTTGCACAGTATTGTGGGGCCCCTTAGTTGTGTTTGGTAGGTACTAATAATCACAAGATGCGAAGAGGATCGGTGAAGCATCAAAAGGTTTCAAAAGGTTCAATTGCATCAATTGTGTGATTGCTGTACTATTTTCTTGTGCAATTGTGTGATTTGTACTATTTTCTTGTGGGGTCGGGGTGAGGTGGGTTTTGGGAGATATTGACCATTTGGGTTTTTCTTCCTTTGTATAATCCCATGGCATGACACTCTGAAAAGCAAATCCCATGGCATCACATGACTCTAAAAAGCCAATCCCATGGCATCACAGGTGGAGGCTCCACATTCAACCTCTCAACTCCGTATCCAACAAAGCGAAAAATAATAATCCAAGCATATTCATTTGACTTGATTAACTTGAATGAATACATAAAGAAACAAATAATTTATCAATTTCTAATTTTTTATGATTTCTTAAGTGCCTAAACCACCGAAAAGAGTGACTGACGTTAATAATAATTAAAAAAGAGTGACTAAACTTAATGTTATCTTTTCTAGAAAAGCTGACCTTAATGGTAATTGTTCCATAAAAACAAAATTAGAAAAAGAAAACACTAAAGTCTCCTGGTCTCTCCTAAAATAATCGGTCCACAAAGGTCATAACTAACACTGAACAACGTCTCCAAACCTCTTCATTGTTACTGTCAGGAACTTGCTTGTATCACCTTTTTTTTTTTTGATAAGGCAAAAAATTTATTAGAACGAACTCGACAATTGATACATCGAACGAAGAAGGCGGAGGGATCCCTAGAACTTCCTTGTATCACTACTCACTATATATATCGAAGATAGACTAATAAAAGGAAACTTTCTCAATCTAAACCAATGTTATGTTAATGAATCTAATAGTTTAAGCTTTAAATATTGCAAAACAACACTTAAAAGTTTAAGCTCTTGGATTGGTTAAAAATAATTATTTGGTATTAAAGTAAGGTTCATTCCACTATACATTTTAATAGAATTTACGATCCCGCCCTAAAATAATAAATTCACCAACAAAGGTTGAAGAAATTAGACTAAAAAATGAGTTGCATGTGAAAAAACCTCAATCACAAGTAAACGGGACGGCAGATGTAAGCAATAAGATCACATTGTTTGGACATAAAATGATGATAGAATATCTCTCTCTAAACCTGCATTTGTTTAGTTTTGTGGGGCCCCTTCCTTGTATTTGCTAGTATATAATAATCAAAAGATGTGAAGAGATTGGTGAAGCATCAAAAGGGTTCACAAGGTTCGATTTGCATCCATTGTGTGATTTCTATTTGCTTATGGGGTTGGGGTTTAGGTGGGTTTTGGGACATTTTATACAGCGTGACCGTATCACGTGGGTTTTCTTCCTTTGTAATCCCATGGGATCACACTTTAAAAAAAGCAAATCCCATGGCATCACAGATTGAAGCTCCACAATCCACATTCGGCCTCATTTGGCTGAAAAAACCCAGTTTTGGTTTTTTTTTTTGTCCTTATTCCATTTTTTTCGTATTTGTTAGTCTTGCGACAATTTTTTTTTTTTGGTTTCTTGGTTCCTCTCGACAAGAGAAATCTAAAAAGTGGAGTATGAAATTATTAACCAAACTTAAAGTTTTTGTGAATAAAGACAAAAATAATCCAAATCAGACTGGTTTATTGGATTATTTTTATCTTTATTCACAAAACTTTCAGTTTGGTTAATAATTTCATACTTTTTAGATTCCTCTCGTCGAGACAAACCAAGAAACTACTAAAAATCGACGCAAGACTAATAAATGCGAAAAAAATTGAATAAGGACACAAAAAAAACCAAAGTTGTATCTTCTGAATTGTGGGTTTTGTTGTCCTTTTCAACATGAATTGGGTTTGTAAAGGTCAGAGGGGTTCAAAAAGAGAAAAAAAGTTTTGTGTGAACCCAAATGCGTTCAAAAGGACCACAAACTTTGGTGGGATTGAGGGCTATGAGGGTTTTTCCCCCCCTAATAACCAGATATGGGGCTTTTCCTTATTAGTAAAGTTGCTCAAGGCTGGAAAATTCTAAAACAACTCTAGATCGGGTCGGTTTACACGCACTTCGACTAATTTCAGGACTCTGAAGTTAACGACCATACAAATCTCTAGTGGCCCCAATGTTTGGTATGTTTAGCCTAGGAGTACTTTCTTATAACTACTTGGCCAAATTCCTTTGAGTTTGTTTTTTTGATTTTGCTAGGCCTCTGATCCGCTTTCTTCGAAAGTTTCATGACAAATGATAGATAAGTGAGTTTTAAGTTCAAGAACTCATAGTACTAAAATTGGTATCATTTCGGAGATGAAAACTGTTAGAATAGCTCTATTAGCTTTATTATCATTTGTTGTCCCACATTGGCTAGCTACATATTGTATTCCTCTCTCTCATAATATAAATAAAGTTTTCCGTGTTTGGGTTCGTTAACACCCTACACACTTCTTTATCTCTCTCTCTCAACTAAGCTAACATGGCATCAGAGCAGGTCCCTTATCCGCCACCATCTTTACCCTAGCCACCACTATTCACGTCTTAACAAAAAAAAAAAACAGAAACAGTCGTCTTCCACCTCTGTCAAACCCTAGCCACCATCCAAAAACCCTAGCCACCATCTATCACTGAACAACCCAAATCGACCCTATTACAAACCAAATCGCCACTATTACGACCTTGAAAACCCCAAATCAACCTTGTTTTGCACCATAACTTACCTGTCAGTCATTGTCGTACTCCGGTGACCATCGTCGGGCCTTCTGCAACACTCGCCGATCTCGGTTGAGGCCTGTCTTTGTGACTTCGAGTCTTGAAGACTCGATCTGGATGTGTTAGCTCTTCTTCAGCACTCGTCAGAGCCTCAACACGATTGCCGGTCGGAGCAGTCACCGGTGACCCTCGTCGGCCATAGCCCAGTCCCCGGCAACCCTCGCCGACCCTCGTCTGTCTCCGGCGACCCTCCTGGTTGCTGATTCTTAGGGATGAGCATGGAGGCAGATCGGGGCGGATAGTACTATATCCACCTCCAAACTCCAAACCCCTTCTCCACCTCCATCCCCGCCCCAATCCCCAACGGGGCTTCGTTTTCATCCTCCATCCCCA
>JAXBDA010009094.1:0-13304 GCA_036023075.1 Gaultheria prostrata
GGGGGAGGGGGGAGGAGGCCTCGATCCCAAGATACAGTGTGGGGCATCCAAGAGATCTACTGCATGAGCTAGCCTTATCTATTATAACTAGTTGAAATTCATCAAACAAGTTACATATTGCATATGAAAATATTATAATATAAAAAAATATTTTTTCATAAGTCCCAAATCTGTAGTGCGCTTTACAGTAGTAAACAATTACGGCCGTTTATTCTGTTTTGGACGGTCCGAATTTTAAATAAAACTCTTTCGGGGAATAAGTGATGTTTTTCAGTATGGATACTTTTATGGTTGTTTGGTGTCATTCTAAGTAGTGTTGGTTGTTTGGTAAAATGTTACTTTAGTTTTATGGGCCAATAATTATAAAAAGTTTTTAAAAAGTAATTTTTGAGATCTATATTCGGGTACCATTTTTTTGCCTCTACTTTTGAATAATAAACTTTCATTAGAAAAATGCAACTGCAATAAAATAACCCACAAGTTGTATAGAATCTTTAGATTTTTTTATGTATATCTAGTTAAGTCCTAATCCTTAATTAGGTTGTTGGATAACATGGTGGACTATGATATATGAGTTTGTTTTCGAACTATATATTTAAGGCAAACATGGGCTAGGCCTTGAAGACAACGTGCAATGGCTGCCCCATTGATCCAGCTAATGGGTTGACAAAGAATAAGTTCAACATTCCTAAATCATACATTACAAAAAACAATATACATTTGTTTTGATAATGGATATCCGGATTAGCTTGCATGTAGCTATATTTTTAAAGAAGGAATAAGATCCTCTCCATTGAGACGGGAAGGTTCGTTGGGCCTATTGTGGGTTTTTCTCACTTATTTTGGTAATCGAAACCATTTACTTTTAAAAACTTATTGAGAACATCAACTACATGAAAAAGTACGTTAATTGAAAACTGTTTAATAAGTTTTCGAATCACATAGATATAATTAGAAAAAAATCATTGCAGCACTATATCAGAACCGATGGCCAATCATCATCTATGTTTTTTATATGGTTAAATGTTCTTGACCAGCTCTAAAAAAACGAATGATCCCGCCTATGGCCCTATGTCTCAGAAAGGGCCCAATAGGAAAGGGATCGGAGAGGAGTTGAGTCCTCTAAGGAGTAGTAATTTTTAGGGGCTCTGACAGGCCGGCCCCCTTTTGTCCCTCTCATCCCATACAAACCCTCCGCGTGTCAAAACAATTCCTCCCAAACCCTTTTCCACGCGCGTCCTGTTTGTACGCCCCATAGTAGTAATTGCATATATGGACAGATGGAGGAGTACAATGACAAAGTCAAAAGTTTGATAATGTATCTCTCTCTCTCTCTCTCTCTCTCTCTCTCTCTCTCTATCTCCTCCTTTTTTTTTTTTGTTCAAGTTCTCCTCCTTTTTTTGATACTGTATATTTTTCATTGTGCATATCAACAAATGAAAAAAAGAAAAATATATATATTTTTGAAACCTACTCGATGAGGTCTTTAAAACATGATCGATTTTGAATATGAAATTGTGTACATGTATAAAAAGTTATTTATACCCCTTAACGAAACAATCCACACTCTCCAAAAATGAAAGAATTCTAACCCGCAAATGCAGAATTCACACATTTCAACTCACTCTCCAAAATACACAAAAAAAAAAAACATATAAGCCACAATAAAAAAACAAAAAAATAACATATAAACCACAATAACCAATAGATAAATCACAAAAAATAACATATAAGACACAATAACATAACAGATAAACCATTTTGGCTACTATATACAAATAAAACAAACATATAAGGCATAATGACAAACAGATAAAAAATATCTATAAAAAATAACTTTCTACATTGAAACAGATAAAAAATATCTGTAAAAAAATAACTCAAATATCTGTAAAAAAAAATAACTTTCTACATTGAACAGATAAAAAATATCTGTAAAAAATAACTCTCTGCATTGAACATATAAGAAATATCTGTCAAAAATATTTTTTTTTACTCTACATTGAACAGATAAGAAATATCTGTAAAAAAATAACTCTTTGCATTGAACAGATAAGAAATATATGTCAAAAAACTCTAATTTGACAAAATAATTCTATATTCAATACACAAAAATGTATAATTCACACTCTAAGAATTTTTTTTGGATGCATAATTTCATATTCAATATAGGTCTTGTTTAATAGATGTCATCGAGTAGATTCTAAAAGTATATTTTTTATTTAAATCGGATATATAAATTAAAAGTTTTAAATAGTTAAAGTTTTAAAAATAAAAAGGAGAGAGAGAGGGAGTAATGTGTCAGGAAAGTACATGACCGTAGAGAGAGAGAGAGAGAGAGAGAGAGAGAGAGAGAGAGAATCAATGTGTCAGGCGCATCATGCACCGAGAGAGAGAGAGAGAGAGAGAGAGAGAGAGAGAGAGAGAGAGAAACGAGTGAGTCAGTGGGAAAATTATCTCACGCGCACGCAGGACTTATTCAGGAGTGAAATGCAAAAAGGGGTTTGGACGAAAGCCCCCACAAAAAGTGGGGGCGGCTTGGAATTTACCCTAATTTTTAAGGCTTGTGTTTTGATAATTGATGTTCTTCTCCTCTAAACTTGTAACTTGTAAGAGTAATTTTAAAGCCTTAATTATGTATTCATAGTATATTGATGTTCTTCTCCTCTACACTTGTATCCAAAAAAGACATCGAATCAGGAAAACATTACTTGTAAAATGCACATCGTATGTCATAGTTTAAGGAAAAGACATAAAGAAGTTCGCACTACAAGAAAAATTACATAATTGGTCATTAGGTAATAATATGTAAAATTCCAATCCTAAATGCACATACCATCTAGTTCCAGATCATCTGGAAATATCTTACTCTCATGACAGAGATACTAATAACCTCTCTATTAGATAGGTTATTAATTTAACCTAGACCAATACCAAATCTGGAGTTCCAGG
Organism: Gaultheria prostrata; assembly: GCA_036023075.1. Classification (NCBI taxonomy): domain Eukaryota; kingdom Viridiplantae; phylum Streptophyta; class Magnoliopsida; order Ericales; family Ericaceae; genus Gaultheria; species Gaultheria prostrata. The sequence goes on from JAXBDA010009094.1 coordinate 2,953, forward strand.
TCTGGTTACTGGCTCTTGCACGGCGATCCTAATCACTAATTAAATTTTCTTCTTTTTATCTTTCCAAGTTTTGTTAGTTTTGCATTAGTTATTTGAGAATATAAAACCTTAACAATATAAAACATGATCAAGAAGTTAAAAAATTACCAAACAAAAAAGACAATTTTTTAAATACTTTTGTAACAGGCTCTAAAAGCAAAACGCTACGTCCAAGCATCCGTGTGAGCAAGCATCCGTATTATTAATTACTCGTCGACTTAGGTATTATTAATAATTCGCATCATTAATGGCTGCGATGGAACACTACGGGTACCACGTCAGACACCACGTGATACCCTGTTTGCGTCCAAATTTCTCCCAAATCCGGGATTAGAATTCCCACTCCCTCCCTAAGTCGACGAGTTATTAATAATACCTAATACAAGGGCTAATTAATCCTTCTTGGGACTAATAGTTCTGACCACAAAACATATACAAACCCAAACATTGGAGCTCAACTAGGATAACTATTCCAATCTCATTCCTCAATCCCATGAAACGAACGACCCTTTAGTTTATTCTGATAATCAGATTAGAGTTCATTGTTATGTTATATAACAGATTAACCTCAACGAAAAAAAAAGCAAATACAAACTCAAACTCGAGTAGCTAGTTTAGTTCATTTGCGAGCCATATTAGTATATTTTGCTTTGTGTTACTAGTTGTTATGTCATATCTTTTTTATTTCTTTTTCGTTTTCTTTTTTCCTCGGGGAAAGGGGAGTTCAGGCGCGAACTATAGCGTTTCTCCGTACAAGGACAACTACCAATTGTCATCGAGTCCAATCAAAAGATTTTTTTAAATCATCTCAACAGAAAATTTTATTCATCACAAATCTGGACGCAAGTAGTGACGATAACTTTTGAAGTTGCAGTTGAAGGATTCAACAAAAACGAAAAAAAAAAAATTGCAGTTAAAACTTGAAAGGTAATTATCGTGTCGGGGTCGTTTCACGTTTCGGAATAATAAACTCCACGTAATTACTATAGCAGTATGTTATTAGAGAAAGAATACGAAATAAGGGGAACAATATAGTTCTGTCATACATTGGCTATGTTAGAAACTATATTTTACTTTATATTAGTTTTGTGCTTGTAGGATAATTGTCAACCAATATGGGCGAGTTAGCCTTGATAACAGATTCTATTGAATTTGACTCGTACAATCCTACTCCGTTAAACGGGCGCTGATTAGGAGCAACTAGGGCTAATTCCTACAGATTTTGTGTGTGTTTCTTTTTGCATTACTTATGGGAGTCTATTGTGTTATTAACAATTAATGTCGATAATGCCACCATGGGAAATCTCGTGGGTATCCTTCCCCGCCAGATTGAAAAATAACGCCTACGTGCACTTATATTGAAATAGAAATATTTACTCCAGGCGAATAACTTTTATGAGAAAGAGAAAAAATAAAATATCCGATTTGTCTTTAATTAAATTTTCTTCTTTTTATCTTTCCAAGTTTTGCATTAGTTATTTGAGAATATAAAACCTTAACAATATAAAACATGATCAAGAAGTTAAAAAATTACCAAACAAAAAAGACGATTTTTTATATACCTTTGTAACAGGCTCTAAAAGCAACACGCTATGACCTTTTTTTCCTCTCAATCCACAATTTTATGAAAACCACACTACTCAATTACTTTGTTATAGAAAGTAGTGACTAGAGCTCTTGGATGCCTCATACTGCATTTCGGGATTAAGTCCTATTCCCCCCTCCCCCTATGTAATAGATTAGGAATGACGAATGACAAAAAAAAAATTACTTTGTTAGAAATTTTGCATTTAACAAACACAACAAATGATATAGAAGTGATATTTTCTTATATTCAATTAAAAACAAATCCCAATGGTGAAAAATTAAAATTAAAAAAAAAAACGAGCAAACACGGTTTATTGTTATTTTTCACACAAATCATAGTAAAATTATGAAGCAAATTTTGTTATTTTCTTCAAAACAAACTCTTACAATCATATCTTGAGTTTTTTTAAATTGGATCGTGTTCATCATAAAGCATTAAAACTTCTGTTACATTTTGATTGTGATTTTTTGATGTTGTTCAAGCTAAAAGTACAATGTCACCTGTATATTTTTTTTCTGACTTCATTTTATTTTTTTGACTTAATAGTAACTCGACAATCAAGATTGGGATCGGGCTTAGGTAACCACTAATACAAATTCCTTTAGCTCTCCCCCTTGGTTTTTACTTCTTCTCTTTACACACTTATTTGTTTTATGGAATTTTATCAAAATTTGATTTCTTATTAAAAATTTATTTAAAATAAAAAATCAATCCATGTAAGTTAGTTATTCAAATTTTTTCCTTATTTTGTTTTATTGTCTCCTTCTGTTGACTTTCTTTATCTTTAGAGTTTAGCTACTCCGATCTGGTGCTCAAGTGAGTTGTCTCACAGTCTCACGCGCTAAAAACTAGTTTTGCCTATAGGCTCTTCTATTTTACTAATATTTTCTCACGTGGTTGGGACCAATTTTTTAACTATTTACTACAGCAAATAATATTAAGAATAACATCCGTGATTAACCCATAATTGGGAAAAATTATTCAATGCACTTACGGCACGGTGCCCCTTTATTAGCAGATAATTGGTGTGGGGCCAAGACAAGTGTGTAGGCTCCACACCAAATGCTTGTTAAAAAGGGGCCGAGGCGTGGCAGTGGTCCAGAGCCACTAAGTAATCTCTCCTTACCAAAGCGGAATAACATCCGCTCTTGATTATACGGCAGCAACAAAAACCGAAAACTCGTTAAACCTCTCAGAAATTGAACCATTCGTTTTGGTCCCCATCCTTGGATTAACATTCTGGACATGGATTATAAAATTTGAGAACCATGGTATATGGTTTGGTCCAACGATTTTCCGTATGAAACTGTGGATTAACTGAATCAAACTATACATACATAATACATAAAGTACAAGTAAATATTTTTTACCCTGTGTAGGTGTCTAATACTTGTAAATATTTTTGCCTGTGGCTGTAAGGTATAAGTGGTGTTTGTAGATGCTAGAACCTACTGTAATAGATGTAATTGTTTTTACCTGTAGTTATATAAATTGAGTTAGGAATCTAAGATTCCCTAAGGTATGGAGGAATCAAATTCCCATTGACTGGGAATGTAGTGATTGGTTGAAATATGTCATTAGGAACTAAATTTCTTTTTCAATTTGTGCCAAACGCAAGAATCGTGGTGATATGACATCACCTTCGCATTCCTACTCATTTCCACTATCAAATTGAGTCATGGTAATCGTAAGATTCAGGCTTAATCTGTGGGGTGGTGTTTATTCAGATTTTCTCTGGATATTTGGTTTGTATCTGAAAAGAGCATTGTTGTGCCAGAGCCTGATCCGTAAGATAGAATATTGTCAAAGCCTTGTCAGCCGGAGTGAGGCAATAGGCACTCTGATGCCTAAGTAAGTTTCAAATGGGGAAGATGAAAGTACAGAGCTCTATGAAGTAGATAGTAATAGCGTATTTCCGTAGGGTTTAGAAATTTACTTTATACATTGTGACCTAACTTAGGCTCTAAGTAAACTCGTGTTAGGCACGTGCCATTACCACTCTTCGGACTGACGTCATACATGACGCAACGAGTGCCACTTGACCGAATTGAACCTCTGATATTCACACGGACTCTCCGTCTTGGTTCAGATCCGACCTCATTTGACTTGATCCGGCCCTGACCTAGCTCCGCAGTACTACGGACTTGGGCGAAGTCATCAGGCCACACACCCATTCAAGCGTGCCGGCCCGATCGTAGCCCGCTTGGCATAGACGCTCAATGCTTTGGGTTGTCGACTTGCTCAGCCACATTGGCATGCCACTTCAGTCACACGCCCATCCTGGGGCATAGCCCGTTCATCCTAACTGGTGTTTCAGTTCGGCCCAGTACACAATCTATAAAAATGAAAATGTCGATTGTTAGCAAAATTTTCAAATAAATGATTGGTAGATAAGATTACAGAATTTATCGGCGGATCGATGAAATTATTCAGGTATTGAGTTATTGCGAATATTATTCTTAATAATGAATTTTTATTTTTACCCCAAAACTAGGAGCATCTAAACATAATAACCTAAGGACGAGGGGAGGTGGGGTCTTTAGGGATAGAATAAAATGGTCATTTGATGCGACCCATTTGTAATATTTAATAAGTGGACAGCAGCACTCCGGGCTTTCTGCTGCGTATCAGCAATGTGACTTGTGATTGCCCCTTATTTTACGCATGAAAGTTTATAGTTTTCCGAGGCTGATTTGAAAGGTTCAGATAACAAGCTAAAAAATGGAGGGGTCAAGAAAATTTAGGAACCTTGCAATAATGGAGGGGAATTGTTCATTTTAGAGAGAGGGATTTTTTTAAAAGCCTTGACAAAAATCAAGTTGATGGTGTGAATAACCAAATGAATGAATCACATGTTTGGGATTGATTTTTTTTTTATGTCATTAACAACCTTTCACAGATGTGATTTTCTGATTTTTCAATGCCATTGATGGGCTAGCATTTCAATTGAATTGTCAGTTGGACTACATTTTCTCCAATGCCTGTTAATGGTGACTAATTTTTTAGAGACCATTACATTTGTAGCAAAATCTTGTTCTTTTTTCTTTTTTTTTAGTATTTTTTTTAAGTGCTGGTCATGTTTTATGTTGTATAAATTTATATTCTCAGAATAACTAATGCAAATATAACAAAAGTTAGAAAGATTGAAAGAATAAAATTTAAATAATGACAAATTGGGTATTCGATTGGAGTAAATATTTTTATTTCGATGTAAGCAGGTATGTCCTCTGTTTCAATCACCAGATGTCCTAGTTAGTTTGCGCACACCTCATTATTAATCTTAGCTGAACTAATAGTCCTCACCAAGAAATGCAAACCAAACATTGGAAGCTCAACTTATGATAAATAATCCAATCCCATGCTTTAATTAATCCCATGAAATGACGGACCCGTATATTTTTGTAGAACTTGTTGTTGTGTTATGTACTTGATTCACCTTCAAGGATTAAGAGTAGTCAGCTTTCAGGCTGAACCCCTCCCTTTCTTCAAGTTTGGACAAATGGAAGCATGGGGACCGACAAACTAACCTCAACAAACTTTTAAAGAGCAAATATAAGCTCAAACTCAAGTAATTTGCTTATTTACAAGCCCTATTAGTGGATTTTGGTTTGTGTGTGTTAGTTGTTACTCCCTCCGTCCTGGAAAGTTAGACACTTTCACTATTCCAGCCCTATGAAAAAATTGTATATATCTTTGAATCCGTAATATTTTATATAAGCAATATGGATCTCGTTTGATAGATTTCAATTAGTTCTTTTAAACAAAGTTTTGAAAATCACATAAAACATTATGAATTGAAAGATATATGCAATTTAGAAATGGCACACAATTCCAAAAGTGTCTAACTTTAGGGGACGGAGGGAGTATGTCATATGTTTTCATTTTAACGTTCCCAAAGTTGTTGAAGGAAAAGTATCTTCTCAAGTACACGGTACCGTATAGTACCTGTGACTCAAGACAATTGAATGCTTCTACCGTAAATGTTATAACACATGAAAGCTTTCTCCGAAACGGTCCATGAAAGATAAATCAATGGCCTGGATTCATGTGTTCGTGAATCTGGGTCATTGATTTCTATTTCCTGGACCGTTTCGGGGAAAGTTTTCATGTATTGTACTACTCCTCATGCTTCTACTGAGGCAAAATCCGTGGAATTAGGGATGGAGCCGGGAGTGTTAGTAGGGGCGATCGTCCCTGCAAGGAAAAAAAAAATCTCTAGTGTGATATAGGAAAAAAAATTTAAAAGTTTTCCTATGAATTAAAAAAAATTCTATGAATCATATAAGCTCGCCCCTGCGTACTGAACTTCCTTGTTCCGTCCCTTCATGGAATGGTTCAAGAGTGCATCAATCCAAAAGGCCAAAAAAAGAAAGTAAAAGACAATTTGGGTAAAAAAAAAAAGAGAAATAGGGTTGTGGAACAACCCCTTAATATATTAGAGAAAGACAACGAAATAAGGGGATGATATAATTTCCGTCCCACATATATAGGCTAGGTTAGAAACTAAGTTGTACTTTATATTAGTTCAGTGGTTGTAGGATAATTGTCAACCAATATGGGCGAGTTAGCCTTGATAAAAGATTCTATTGAATCTTTGGTTGACATATTGCTTAATACACCACCCACTATGGATGGTCTAGCATTAAACTTCAATCCAATGTCTCCTCTAGTGCATGCCTCTTAATCTGTCACCCACCATGGGTGATTAAGTTTTTGGATTAACCACGCATCATTCCCAGTCCATCGTTCCATTCTAACCAGATAAAAAATTAATTTATATATTTCAATCGGTAATACATTTTATATACAATATCGAGCTTGCTTGATAGATCTTGGTTTAATCTAATAAACAAAGTTTTCAAAATCATCAAAAACATTGTAGATTATGAGATATAAACACTTTAAAAAGTTGCACGAACTCCCAAAAAAGACTATAAAATTGTGCCGGAGGGAGAATAAAAAAAAATTGTCTTTTTTGCTTTCTTCTTTAGTAATTTTTTTAATTGTTGATCATGTTTATATTATTTATGCTTATATTGTCATAACTAAAGCAAATCTAACAAATCTTAGAAGGATGAAAAGAGGAAAATTTAGTTAAAAGACAAATTGGATAGTTTATTTTTTTCTCTTTCTCATAAAAGTTACTGGCACCATTGATAATGGTAAATAAGGCGGTTTTTGGTATTTTACATGTTAGTCCAATTACTTATTCCGGAGAAAAACATGGGTGTCGGATGGGTATCACGTCCCAGTATCCCGGCCGTCAGGTATCTCGGCCGTCCAAAAATGTAATGGACGTTGGAAAAGTTTATTTAAAATCCGAACCATTGATGACGGAGACGGACAGCTGCGATGGGACGCTACAGGTACCAGGTCAAACACCACGTGGTACCCTGTTTGTGTCAAAAAAAATTCTCCCAAATCCGGGATTAGAATTCCCACTCCCTCCCTAGGTCGACGAATTATTAACACCAAATACAAGGGTTAATTAATCCTTCTTGGGACTAATAGTTCTGACCACAAAATATATACAAACCCAAACATTGGAGCTCAACAAGGATAACTATTCCAATCTCATTCATCAATCCCATGAAACGAACGACCCTTAAATGTATTCTGATTAGAGTTTATTTTGTTATGTTATGTAACAAATTAACCACAACGAAAAAAAAGCAAATACAAACTCAAACTCGAGTAGCTAGTTTACTTCATTTACGAGCCCTATTAGTATATTTCGCTTTGTGTTACTAGTTGTTATGTCATACGTTAGCATTTTAACGTTCCTAATGTTGTTGTTGAAGGAAAAGTACCTTCTCACGTAAGGCATATACTTGCAACTCAGACGAGGGAATCGTTCCTCTCTATAAACAAATTTTTAAAAAGGAGCCAAAATTCTTCTATTGTCAATGGAGCTTTCGCGTCTGCGAATGCAATCAATTTTTTTTCTTTTAAATACCGTTCTAACTGTATCATGATGGGCAGTTGAGGCGGAATCAGTGGAATGGTTCGAGAGTGATTTCAAATATTCTTCGCATCCCTTCTGGGGCATGTGAGAATAAGCTAGGATTTTTTTCTTCGATGGGAATAGGAATTTTTTTATTTCCTTTTCGTTTTCTTTTATTCCCGGGGAAAGGGGAGTTTGGGCGCGAACTGTTGCATCTCTCCTTACAAGGACAAATACCAAACGCCATCGAGTCCAATCAAAAGATTTTTTAAAAACATCTCAAACGAAAATTTTATTCATCACAAATCTGGACACAAGTAGTGATGATAACTCATGAAGTTGCAGTTGCAAGATTCAACAAAAATGAAAAGAAACTTGAAAGGGAATTAATGTGTTGGGGTCGTTTCACTTTTCGGAATAATATACTCCGCGTTATTACTATAGCAGTATATATTAGAGAAAGAATACAAAATAAGGGGAACGATATAGTTTCTGTCCCACATAGGCTACGTTAGAAACTATGTTTTACTTTATATTAGTTTCACTCCTCCAACGCCTTTTCATCTGTTACCCACCATGGGGTGACTAAGTTTTTGGATCAAACGTGCAGCATTGCCAATGTCTATAACAATCGAATTTTACTGAACTTCAATTAAACCACACCAAAATTTTGACAAACGCTATTAAATTCGACACGTGTAATCCTACTCCGTCAAATGGGTGAGGGTGACGGAAGTTGTTGAGGTGGACAAAACCGTCGCTGATTAGGAGCAACTGGGGCTAATTAATTTTTGTTCTTTTTATCTTTCTAATTTTTGTTAGTTTTGCATTAGTTATTTGAGAATATAAACCTTTTTTCTTTCAGGCCACCTTCTTTTTTTTTTTCCTTTTTTGCTATTTATGGCTTTTTTTTCCTCCCAATACACAATTTTACGAAAATCACACTACTCATTACTTTGTTTGAAATTTTGCATGTAACAAACACAACAAATGATATAGAAGTGATATTTTTTTACATTCGATTAAAAACAAATTCCAATGGTGGAAAATTAAAAAAAAATAAGCTAGCTAACACGGTTTACTATTATTTTTTCACAGAAATCAGAGTTAAACTATGTAGCATATTTTGTTATTTTCTTCAAAACAAACACTTACAATCGTATCTTGATTTTTTTGAATCGAATCGAACTCATCATAAAACACTATAATTGGTGTTATATTTTGATTCTGATTTTTTGATATTGTTCAAGCTAAAAGTACAATTCACTTTGATATTTTTTTTCTTACTTCATTTTATTTTTTGACTTAATAGAAAGTAGGCAACCAAGATTGGGATCGGGCTTGGGTAACCACTAATACTAGTAATTCATTCGGCTCTCCCCCTTGTTTTTTACTTGGTCTTTTTTCTCACTTATTTGTTTTAAGGAATTTTATCAAAATTTGATTTCTCATTAAAAAATTATTTAAAATAAAAAATTAATCCTTGTAAATTAGTTATTCAAATTATTTCCTTATTTTGTTTTATTGTCTCGTTCTGTTGACTTTCTTTATCTTTAGACTGTAGCTACTCGGATCTGGTGCTCAGGTGAGTTCTCTCACGCGCTAAAAACTAGCTTTGCCTTTTGGCTCTTCTATTTTACTATTATTTCTCACGTGATTGGGACCAATTTTTTTTTAGCTATTTAGTACAGCAAATAATATTAAGAATAACGTCCATGATTAACCCCTAATTGGGAAAAATTATTCAATGCACATACGGCACGGTGACCCCTTTATTAGCAGACATTTGGTGTGGGGCCAAGACAAGTGTGTAGGCTCCACGCCAAATGCTTGTTAAAAAGGGGCCGAGGAGTGGCAATGGTCCAAAGCCACTAAGAGCCTTACCAAAGAGGAATAACATCCGCCAGTGATTATACGGCTGCAACAAAAACCGAATGACTTGTTAATTAGACCTCTCAGAAATTTAACCATTCGTTTTGGTCCCCATCCTTGAATTAACGTTTTGGACATGGATTATAAAATTTGAGAACCATGGTATATGGTTTGGTCCAAAGATTTTCCGTATGGAACTGTGGATTAACTGAATCAAACTATGATTACATATATAATACATAAAGTACAAGTAAATATTTTTTTGCCTGTGTGTGAGTGTAGGTATCTAGTACTTGTAAATATTTTTGCCTGTGGATATAAGGTACAAGTAGCTATTGGTGTTTGTATATATTAGAATCTACTGTAATAGATATAATTATTTTTTCCTGTAGTTATATAAATTGAGTCAGGAATCTAAGATTCCCAAAGGTATGGAGGAATCATATTCCCATTGATCGGGAATGTAGTTATTGGTTGAAATGTCATTAGGAACTAAATTTCTTTCTCAGTTTGTGCCAAATGCAAGAACCGTGGTGATATGACATCACCTTCGCATTCCTACTCATTTCCACTATCAAACTAAGTCATGGTAATCATAAGATTCAGGCTTAATCTGTGGGGTGGTGTTTATTTAGATTTCCTCTGGACATCTGGTTTGTTTCTTAAGAGAGCCTTGCCTTGCCTGAGCATGATCTGTAAGATAGAATATTGTCAGTGCCTTGTCGGCCAAAGTCAGGCAATAGGCACTCTGATGCCTAAGTAAGTTTCAAACGGGCAAGATATGTAATAATCCGAAAATTTTGATAAAATTTAGGATTATTTAATTTCGTTTTAATTACTTTAATTTTGTTATTAAATTTCTAATTGCACGTAGGACCCTTTATTTGCAATTACTACGGTTTATACCCT
>JAXBDA010009095.1:0-13304 GCA_036023075.1 Gaultheria prostrata
CCCCAAATCACTTAAAACACACTTAAACTCATCACTTTTACATTATGCACATTTCCATACATTACCCCAATGTCATTTCCGAAGAAAAAATAATAATAATAATAATAAAATTTTACGAGTCTTTACAAGACTACTTTAGACACCCTGATTTTGAATCCAGGATGCATTCAAGCATTTCTGATGATGAACCAGACCAATATTGTTTACCCCGAGGACCGGAACGAGGCTCGGACTTGACAAAATCCCAAAACCCCACCTTAAACCAAGAAAAGTTGCCTAACCAAACTCAAAACATCAAAGCCAAACCAAAATATGAACCAGCACCAAGCAGCACCCTGTTGAGCGCTCAACCCCTTTGCCAGCCACCCTGAGCGCTCAACCCCTATTGAGCGCTCAACCCATGCTCCGGTCAGTTTCTGATAGAAGATCTAATGATGAGATTTTGCTGCATGGGGAGCCTATGCTCCCCCATTACCAGCACAAAACCTTCCCACACACGGCTAATAGCTTCCTAAGCCACCCTATATGACCCCTAAACCATTTTAAAAAAATCAAAACCCTCTCATTTTTCCTCCCATCTCTCTCTCATTCCCACTACTGCCATACTGCCTCTCACTCCTCCAAAATCAGCAGCAAAAACTACTCTCCCTTCTCTCTAAAAGTCCAGAAAAATCACCCTCAAGCCTAAATTCGTCTACCCCTTTCCCTCACACAAAAAACTCATTTTAAAGCCAAAAATTCATCTTTAATACTCAAAATACTCTCACCCTTCCAAAGCATAGTTAAAACCAAGTCTAAACCATCACTACCAAGAGCAAATACTCACTGTCTAGCCCAAAAACCAACTCTCAAATCATCAATCAAACCAAAACCTCAAGTTCTATCCTTGATCAAGTCCAAAAAGGTAGATAAACAAGTAACAATCAAAGTTTTGGTCTAATCTTAGGAAGACCAGTGGGTGCATGTGAGTTTCTCATACTCATTATGCACCTACAAGGTCTAAAAACTAGCAAGAAAGGCTTTCAAAACTTTCTGGTTTGATCACACCTTGAGCACTCAAGGCCCTTCATCTGTCAATTTTATTTCTCCTTCTTCTGATCATCTTTGCTTGTTTATGTCACTCCATAAGTATTATTGTTATCACTTCCTGTCTTTCCAAGGGTAACAACATCTCCCTTCTTTTATTTTGATCATACAAAATAATCTTCAAGCAAAAAGAAAGGAATGAGACTTTTTTTGAAATAGAAATTATCTTGAAAAGAGGGAAATGATTCTCTTAAAGGGAAAAGAACAAAAGAGTGTATCTCAAGAAAAGATTAAAGGATCAGAAGGTGTTAAGGTTATAAGAACATCAAAAGAAGTGAAATAAAACTGTTAGATTTCACAAGCCAGGGGATGGCTTGAGCGCTCAACATCCCCTTGAGCGCTCAAGCTGTCTTCTGGATAGTGTATTGTTTTTTTGTTTGTTTTGATCTTTAGTCATTACCTCAAGTCATTTAAGGGTGTGTATATGTTATGTGGTATCATACTAAGTCTGTCTACTCCCTCTCAACTCATGTTTCTCATTTTTCAATGATATCTTTCAAAGAAAGGTCCTTTAGGCTTGCATTTTATTCATGAATAAATTTCAAACTGTTAGTTGTTGTTGTTCAGTCTGGAATCAACATTGAAAATCAATTTTCAGAAGTCATTTGGTGTCATGGATATGCATTCATAAACCAGAAATGAAAAGAAAAACAGTTGAGTCGGGAGGAGTTGAGCGCTCAAGACCCCCTTGAGCGCTCAACCCCAGGGCTGCTGGCAGATTGGTCTTCATTTGCTATACTGTCTATTTAATCACTTTAGTTACATTAATCTTCTGATCATGTTTAGTTTCGTTAGTCATTAATATGTTTACCATACCACATTTACATATCGTTGTCATCATCATCATTGTAAATACACAAACGCAAGCATCCACCATAGTTGTTATTGTGTTTTATCTCATGTACATGCTTCCCATCCATATATCTGGTTTACGTGTATGAAGTCGAATTTTAAACATTTTCTATATCCCACGAATCATTGAGTAGAGACCGGTTCACAGACCGGGCGAGAGGGGTGCCTTAAAAAACCTTCCCCTCTCGTAACCAAACCCCCGGTTTTTCGTTTGACCGGTAAAAATCATTTTCAAACCGTTGGGCATAAGAGCCAATTTTTAATCGGTTTCTCGGGTTCAGTCCTAAAACCCAGGTGGCAACTCCAAAACCGTTTTCAAACCACGAGAGCCATCGTGTGGGCGTCTGCCCGCCGGGTGTCCACAACTACTCTTATTACGCTCCTCTCTTTGTCTGTCGTGAACATATATTCCTGCATGTGTAAGATCAAAAAATGATTATTCATTTCTTGACTAACCATTAGCGGAATAGAACCTCCTTTCAAATTCAACTATCAATTTAAATTCCAAAATTTGACAAATTTAGGGTTGAAGGATTCACACTTAGTAACATATATGATTGAATTCACATAAACAAATCTACAATATTGAGACTAGATGAACCATCAAAGTCCATAAGTATATTGTTGCAATGGAAAAATAAGCTCTATTAAAAAAAATACAAAATGTCACATAAAAATGGTTCGAAGTTAAGACATATCTTTATAGTTTTGGAGACATGTAATACATTTAAAGATTAATCCAATGAGTAAAGTACTTATAGTTAAATCCATTCTCAATGTATTTGAGCAAACCTTGTTGAATCGTAGTTCAACCAATATGCGCAAAATTTTTTCTCTTTGCTATCGTATTTGATGGTTTTGAATATTTCTCAAATCAGTAGTGAAATTTCAAATAGGTCCGACGCTCATGTCATTTTGAGAAAACCCAAACGCAGAACTCGTGCTATGGGCAAGACTTCGAGATAAATTCATACTAATACACATCCAAATTATAAAAAATTCCTTAATTTTAATAAAGTGAAATTCTAAAGATTTTTGTTGCATTTCTTTGAAAAAAACTAACATACTTAGATAATGTGTAACAAATAATTAAAATGTGACAGATAAAACTAATAAAATTACTTTCAACAATATTGTTTGTAATAATAAAATTTTAAAAGAAAGTTCTTATGGTAAAATTTAGATTAATCTAACTAAACTAAAAATCCGAATTTTGGTAGCTCCAACAAATTAAACGGTAACACAATAGTTAAACCAATTACACATAATAATTTAATCATTTTTTGGTGTATACAAAAAAGGAGCTCTTGGTGTGGATGTATTCTTTTTTCATTTTAAGAAGAAGATGAGGTTATTGTATGAAGATATGTGTGAATGAAAGTAATTTCTTCCAAAATTCAACAAACAAATAAGTAGAGTCAACATTTGATTTGAATTTTGAACTTTTTATTTTTTCAGTTTGCAACGATTTCGTGGTGATTATCACAATTGCCTACTCAGATAGAGAAATGTAAAGTAAAAGGGTTTTTAAGTCTTCCATACTCTTTTTTTTTATGACAGGAGAAGATATTCATTTCAGTTTTTTTAAAAATTAAATGTACGATAATAGACAACCGTAAAAATTTGTAAGACTAAAAGATTGTGTTTAAAAAGTTATAATCAAAGAATTTTTGTTTTGTTACGGAAATAATGATGTTAGAGGTTAAATAAAGGAAAGATTTATGGATTTCAAATTTGAATAAAAGTTATCTTTGATCCATATGATTAGATGACCTGGTTCACTTAAAATCCTACACGACAAACCTATCAAATGATGCCACTTGTTGCATTCACAACTCTTCTCACAAAAAGTCATTCTGCAATACTATATTAGATACTAGCGGTGAACCCGTGCTATGCACGAGAGTTTGCTGTAAGACAAATTATATTCTCAGCAAAAACTTGTGTTAACTAATGTGTATGAAATGTTACTGCCAAACGAATTGCTCAAAAATGGAGGTGGATAAATCCTTGTTGCTGCCAAAGACGAGGCAAATCAACAGGGTGGTGTTCCAATTAGAAACTCTTTTTTTTAGGGGTTTCAAATAAAAAAAATTACTAGAATAACATTGACACTGTCTTGAAAGCATAACAACAAAAAGGACAAAACAGGCAAATGAGGAAGGTTGTGCGTTAGGTAATTAACATCCATCATTCAAAAAACTCCATAAGATCCTTATGCTCTCAAAGAACTTAAGGACGACCATGAACTAGATAAAGACCACGATGGAGACTTAAAGCTTTGTGTAGTAAATTTTTTTTGAAGAGAAGATTAAGTCTTCAAAACACATCTGTTAACCAAGTCCCTTTTTTTTATAATATTTTATGTATGTGACCGGATTAATAGAAGAAACAAAACCAACATCTTTTTTGTTGGAAGGGAAACAAAATCGACATTAAAAAACACAATACAAAAAAAGGGACTCATCATATAGATGATGGTTATCAACACCTCAAAAAACATGCAACAGTTTGTTGCTAATGCTTGATGCCATTCGAAAGCATGTTGTAATAATACATAAGCTATCAAAGGTAACCTGTAGTATTTGATATTGACATCTTCATACATACTTTTACAACTTTTATGGCTAAATTTCTTCAGCAAAGCAAATGCGGACTCAACTACTCTTTTCCTTTCTCTCTCTCTCTCCGATTTTTTTTTTTTTGTTTTAAATGGACGACTCAAAATGCATATCGATTTATGACAAAAAAAGAGGAAAGAGATAGAAAAGGCTAAATATGATGGTCTAAACTTAAGAGAGTAAAAAAAGAAACTTATAGAATTATAATGTTGTTGGAGATGATGGTGGATTCGGCGGCTCCACTTGTTTTGCTTTTACATTTGTAGTTTTCATCGGCCCAAATCCGGATATATGTTATTGTTCTCTGCAATGCCATTCTTTCGGCTTTTTTATGGCATCCGTTCATTGCCTGAATGATAAAATTCACATAAAAATAAATTAAAGCATTAGTTACGATGTTACATTCATACTCATTTTTCGAATTGGTAATAAATTATTCAATTTTTTCTTGAATAATCAACCTAATACCATGACGATAAGATTTCAATACATGCACTACACTCCTATAGTGCATTGGTGCACTATAGGTAGGTGTCACACTTGTTCTCCAAATGATCCTATTTTATAATGTGCTTATTGTACTTTCATCTTAATCACTAAATTATTGTAACTTTTATGATATCTTGGAGATAGATTGTTACCTATCATTGAAACCTACAATTAAATTTCAGATATCAGTCAAAGGTGTTGCACAATAATTGTATATAAATGTAATAGATATGTAATTAAGTCTTCGCTATAATGCCAAACAACATATCAAATCTTTCTGTATCAAATTAATGGATGCCTATATATATGTCAACGTGACTGGGCAACAGTCGAGAAGAAGAAGTATTATAAAAATTAACTGAATCATTTTTTTCTAATCCTAATAGCTTGAGAATCCTGGTTCTATTTTATAATCAATATATCATAATAATCAGGCATTTTTATTCATACTTGTGAACAAATGAGTCTATTATTTTTACATTCTAAATATGTTTTCCTATTCTAAATCTATTTCCTTGACATACGCAGTAGCCTTTGGTTCCATATAAGCAAGCAAAGTTAAACAAATCTATAACACGGAACAACATACTAATTGAGCGTCTTCTTCTATGCCGAGGTCGAAGAAAAATATGAGATCAAATACGGCTCTGGTGCTACCACATACAATACCCTGAAAAGAGGTGAAAAAATAATTAGTTGAAGGAACTCACTTCATTTGAAGCACAGTGCATCAAAGTTCAACATATGTAGGTTAATGAAAAATAAAAAATATATATGCAACATTTAAAATTTTGGCCATGCAAATTTATTAGACCCCAAAATCGTTACTTTAAAAAAATTATTTACAACAATCTGTGCAGTAAAAAATACCGGCAAAGAGCTCATCGATTTCTGGTATAAGAGAAGGGGTGATGAAACACAATCAGGGGACCATTGAATTTGGAGTTCTTTCAGTGGAATTGGGAAGATATATGGTGATATTATGGAGGAAGGAAGAAATAAATTAGTTAGGTGGTGGAGTTACTTTAACCATAAATTGTGCAAATTCTGAATTCGAATTTTCAATCTCAATACAAATTAATTATCGTTTCCAATTAGAATTATAATTGGATTAAGTATTTGATAAACATGGTCATGTTTATCCAATCAAGAATTGGCATTCCTATGAATTACCATTTACAGATTAAAATTCCAATCAGTCATTGGTAATGCTATCAATTAGGATATTATAAATTAAAAATTCCAAGTATCAAATAGTAATGGTAGGAAATGATGAACATGATCTTTGTATTGTTTTCCATGTTGTCAAAATTTTATCCCACGAATCAAGGGTTTGATAATTAAAAGATTTAATTTGAAAAGGATAATTAAGTAATTGCCTTACACATTAACCTCGCTAGGTTGATGCCACTTGCTGTGCCCACGACGCTCCTCGCGAAAACCCATCC
Source organism: Gaultheria prostrata (assembly GCA_036023075.1). Classification (NCBI taxonomy): domain Eukaryota; kingdom Viridiplantae; phylum Streptophyta; class Magnoliopsida; order Ericales; family Ericaceae; genus Gaultheria; species Gaultheria prostrata. The sequence goes on from JAXBDA010009095.1 coordinate 6,497, forward strand.
TGCAATACTATATAAGATTCATTTCAGTTTTTTTTTTTAAATGAAATGTTTGATAATAGAATATCATAAAAATTTGTAAGAGTAAGATTGAGTTTAAAAAGTTAAAATCAAAGAATTCTTGTTTTGTTACGGAAATAATGATGTTAGAGGTTAAATAAATGAAAGATTTATGGGTTTCAAGTTTGAATAAGAGTTATCTTCGATGCATATGATTAGATCACCTGGTTCACTTAAAATCCTACAGGACAAACCTATCAAATGACGCTACTTCTTGCATTCACAACTCTTACCACGAAAATTCATTCTACAATACTATATTAGATTCGATAGATTAGATAGATTAGATAAGGAGATAGAAATATTTGAGAGTTAAATAGTGCTAGGTGGCACAATAGAAACACTAGCAAATTACCCGTGCCTACAACACTTCCAATGATCCAAATCACATAAATACAAAGTTTTATACAATTCAAATTCAACAATAACTCAACCCATAAAATTGGAACTAATACCATATTGCATTCATTGGATCAAAGTTCGAAGATGACGCAAAACATATAATAAATAAGAGTCAAACCATACATAAATGTGACAAAAAGGGTGCTCTATGTAGGTCAAATTTTGCAAAAGAATAAGGGATCGGAGATTCTATTTGTAATCCCTTATTTACTCCATAAAACCCAATTTCTTCATAAAACCCACACCTAAAATTCCTTCAACAAATTTACTCCATACAACCCACTAAATATATTAAACTTACTATAATACCCTTCACTCTAAAAAAACTTAAAAAACCCTGAAACTTACTTTACTACCTCAGTCATCTCCCTCCCTCCCTTCTTTCCCAGTCCATCTCCCACCACCGTTTAACATCAAGGAGCACCACCACTGCCATTCTCCACCACAACCCAACATCACCAGATTCACCACCACTACACTCATTCTCCTTTCCTTGTCTCCCACCCAATCCTGAGTCATCTAGTCATCACCACCACCGTCCGACATCGCTGCTACCACCATCGCACCATTGCCTCTGCACACCACTTGCAAGAATATGTGATGAACAATTTCCAGAGTGTAAATGTTGAAAATCTGTATTTCATACGGCATTTGGATTTCGAATGACCAACAGAGTATTTTTATCCCTGTGACTCATTTCGACGACAACATGTCGAAATTTTAAAACCATTTTGTAGTATAAATGTCGAAATACATGCCCATTTTTGAAAACAATGTGTTGAATTGTATTAAACGTAAAATTTAAGCATATTAACGATATTAACAACCCAAAAAAGTAAGCATTAATCAACATTCAATTGTCGAATGTTAGTCGTTTTACACATTTTTAGTTTCGGCAAATGAATGTCGTAAATTAAGTCCATTTTTGATGTCTAAATATCGAAAAAAATTGTCAATTTTCGGTGTTTGAATGTTGATAATCTGGGTCAATTTGGTTTGAAAAAATCATATCTCTTCATGATTTTTCGGCTCCACCAAAGGTACAATATCCATCACAACTTCCTTCTCAACCACTGTACTGTTGTTCAACTCCTTGGATTCCATTTCTGTTGTTTTTGTTTCAATTGGAACCCTCCATTAAAGAATGTATACACCTTCGTTCTCCATTGAGAGAGATATGAAAAAGGAAAGAAGAAGAGATAAATTGAGATGTGGAAGGAGGTGGCAGTAGGACGGAGGAGGTGGCTGGGGGCATACGTTTCCTCAATGTTGAAGAAGAAGAAGAATGCTGATCAATAACTGAAAGAAGAAGAAGGGTTTTTGTGGTATGTAGATTTTACTTTATGGCATTTTAGTCTTTAATTAGTGGTGTAATTTAATGGTATTGTGTGAAAATTTTAATGGGTTGTATGGAGTAAATAAGGGGTTGCAAATAGAATCACCCAACAATAATTGTTCCAAGAGTTTGTCTTCATCACTCTTCAACTGTCCTGAATCTTATCCATTCGTCCTAACATCATCATTGTAAAAATCATTATTCTTATAAGGGCCCGTTTGGATGATGTACTAAGAAGAAGGATGACTCGGTTGGGCTATTTAGTCCTCCTTTTCCTCCCTCAAATCTTGTTTGGCAACCCCAAAACCCACATGACTATTTAGTCCGGCTCCCCCCTCATCCCTCTTCTCCATGACTAAATATAACTGGGGGGACCCTGTCTATGTTTAGTCGGGGGGATTATCCTCTCATTTTACCTCCCTACCCTTATGCAATTTCCTTCGAATAAAAAAATAAAGTACTTCCGCGCATAATTTTTAATTCTTATTTGCACCAAATTAAAATACTACTATAGATCTTTAATTCAATGCAAAAAAATTTGAAAATTTTTATATTTGAAAATTTTACATTGTTGGCTTGTTGAGTTGCTTTGCAATATCCTTCGGATAAAAAAATAAAGTACTTCCACATATAATTTTATTTTTATTTGCACCAAATTAAACTACTAATAGACTTTAATTCGATACAAAAAAAATTTGAAAAAATTTATACTTTAGAATTTGAAATTATAATTCATGTATTAACTTAAAATAAATGTTATAAGTTACAAAAAAAAAATCATTTTTTAATAAATAAATATTACAATTAAGTATTATAACTTGAATGTTTAACATTACATGAAATTAATTAATTTTGATTTTTAAATAATTATATAAATACATAATTCAATATATGCATTGCCAAGGCAAGAAAGTCTTTTGACATGATCCATCCTCCTTATCCCCTTTTTTTATCCTTCATCCAAACCATATATTATTTAATGCATCTTCTTAACTGTCACATTAATGTGGGTCCACCCTTCTTATTTAATCCCTCCGGCTATTTTATCCCCCCTTACTAATTAATCCCTCCAAAATCAATACGCCATCCAAACGGCCCGCAAATGTCTTTTTTTGTACATGTATCAGACACTTTCTCATTCTAGAACTGATTTCCACATTGATATGGCAATTGAGTAGTTTAGAAATGTGTTGTATAGTATCGCATGTTATTAACGGGTTAATTCCTCACAAACATGCACCTAATGAGTATTACACGTGAAATATATCACGGGAGGCTAAATATACTAAGGCATAATACGTCAGAGTCGCAGAGCAATATCGTGGCATTATGCCAAGGTTACACAAGTGCAACACCGTGAGCGAAAACACCCAGCAATAACTCTACCCAAATCCCAACTAGCAATTCTAGAACAATATATGGTGGCTTGAAAATAATAACAGAAGTTTAACAGAAAACAGTTTTCATGAGTAGATACGACAGGTTCAGTGTAAATATGCTTGTGCCAATGTCAACCAGAGTAATGTGGTGGTAATCGTGTGTCTCGTAACATTTCTCATTTTTCATCATAAGCATTCTTCTTCAAATTTCATCATTTCAATCATCATAATCATCTCTCATCACTCGAAAGTTATTGGCCCGTCTTTCACCAACCTTTCCGCTCGAGGTTCAGGTTGCTTTGTATCATGGAACCTCAACAGCATGATACAAAGTCTGTCCACCCCACGTCTCACACGAACATAGTTTCAACCGTATCGTATCACGGAACCTCATCAGCATGATACAACCCAGTGACCTTGTACCATGGAACCTCAACAGCATGATACAAAGCCTTATCCACTATGTTGTTGTACGCACTTAGCCCTAACCACATCACGGAACCTCAACAACATGAAAGGCGGTACTATAGCGGCACTACCGTATTCCTTAGCCCTAACCACATCACGAAACCTCAACAGCGTGAAGGGCGATGCTACATGACAGTACCGTTTTCAGATTCTCCATTTTCATTCTCATCTCATTTTTATTCTCATCTCGTTTCTCGTGTTCACTATTCATCTCGATATTCGTGTTGGGTAAATCTCGTATTGTGTCATGTGTCTCAAAATCTCTTTTTACAAAAATGCAACTTTCTCGTAGATCGTGTTTCAAAAATCAGTATTTCCTTGTAAAACGTGTTTCTCCGTAATTCAATATTTTCTCGTAAAATGTGTCTCTTAAAATATCAATTCTCTTTTAGCGACCTTCTCTCGACAATAGAATAACCAGGAAAGTCCCATGCAGAGGGGGTCGGAGTATCCAGTTAATATCACCCATCCTCATTCTAGACAGACTTTCAAGGGTGTTAGCCTTGGGTCATTCCACAGTCTCAAGTTAGTCATAAAATATTTTCCTGATTTCCCAAAAATATTCCACGAAGTCTTTTTCAGAAAATTCTCATTTGCCGATAATTTTGCCTTTTCAAAAATGCAATCGTTTGCGTATTTTTCCAAAAATCAATCGGACATTATAATTGCGTAAATTTGAAATATCATTTTACATTCGGGCATTATAACGACTGCGTAAGTTCGAAAAAGTATTTTTAAAAACATAACACTTTTCTTTTTCGAAACCGTAAACCTTTAACTTTAATTCTTAAATCGGGCATTATAACATTACTAAAAATTAAAGTTGCGCTAAAATAACTAATAGAAACTTAGATAAAGATTATTACCGTATTCCGGTTTCAAACGGAAATAGACAAAGCTAAAGGTGGACGAGCGGAGTAACGGCGTCAAAAAGAAAGTAAACTTTCTTAGAAACGCCGGAGGGTATGCCGGAACTACTAAACTAAGATCTAAGGGTGGCTTTGGAGGGTGGAGAGTGGTGGTGGAGGTTGAGTTTTGTGAAGAACACTCAAGAACTCAAGACTTTCTTCAAGAAAGTTTACTATAAACTACTAAAATGCTACTACAAGAAATATGAGAGTGAGAGGAGTGAAGGTGTGAGAACTTATGAAGGTGAGGGGTCCTATTTATAAGAAAACATGAGCTCCCCCTCCCCCTTGTTTGTCTGGCCCTCTCTCTCTAGGAAATTGTTTGGCAATTTCCTCCCATGTGCTAGGAAATTTCCTACATTAAATGGGAGGAATAAAATCTAGATTTTGGGGAATTTTAGGGGACAAAAATCTATAGGTTAAATAGGCATGTGTCTATTATTTCCATAGGTAAAATCTTACTAGATTTGCTAGGAAGTTTCTAGGAAGTTGCTTGGTAAAAATCTAGTCACATTTTACAGTGTAGGAAGTGCGCGACTAACTATGTTTCCAGTACTAAATTGCACTGTGTATATCACGTAGCTATAAGGGCTATTGAATAAAGACTAGTCTATTTATGACGTAGTATTTATGGGAGAATATATTCCCTCATAGGCCATTAATGGCTAGTCCAATAATACACAGGTGACTACGGGTCTTTCCGGTGTAATCTATACGCGATTGGCTAGTTTCTGGACTAATTTGTACTGTGGGGCGATAAAGGCTATGGGACTACCATATCTATAGGCGTGTCATCAAATCTATAGGCGCGTCATGCTATGCCAATAATGCAAGGGGAATTAATGTGACTACGTAACCATTCTGTGCAGTTTTTACGCAACTAGCTACAGTACCGGAGTAAATTGTACTGCGGAGCGATAAAGGCTATGAGGCTACCATATCTATAGGCGCGTCATCAAATCTATAGGTGCGTCATGCTACTTATTAGGCGCGTCATCAATAATGCAAGGGGAATTCACCTAGTCATATTTCGCAGTGCAAGTTATACGCAACTATGTAGGTTTCCGGTACAAATTGTACTGTTAAATGACATGAGGCTATAAGCTAGGAAATCTTAGGCGCATCAGTGGATAGATGTGTCTCCCTGAGAAGGACATTACAATAAATGGATAGATATACCATAAGTGGAAAGTTTCCTTATATGGAAAGTTAGTCAAAATTGAAAAGTCAAAATTGAGAGATTTTGGTCAAAATTGGAGGAAAGGTTGCTATATATGGAAAGGAAGGTGCTAGGTAATTTCCTCCTCTCTCTCCACAAAATCCTACTAAATCTAAGCACAATCTAGGTTTTAAATGAGGGAATCCTAGAGAAAATCTATGGGATTCCTTGTGTACAATAGTATGTGTATGCATGTAGATATAATGTATCTATTCTTGGTGACTAAGTAATAAGGAAGTTTCCTTCCTCCTTCCTAATAGGTACAAGCTTAATTAGTCTAGGAAGATCTAGTGAATCCTAGGGAGATTCTTAGAAATCTAGCCTAATTAATGGGTAGATTTGGTGAATCAAAACCTAGGGATTTTGGGTACTAAGTGAATATACACATGTATGTATATATCAACACATGCAAAATTTGGAAGCTTCCTAGGTAACTTCCTATCTCCTTCTCTCTAATTATTGGAAAGTCAAAATTGGTCAAAATTGGTGTGGTTCTAATTTTGACTAGATAAAATGAGTGTGGGAGATTTTGTAGTAGGGTAAAAATAGTCATGTACATATAGATACAAGTATACAACACTAGAGTCCAAAATAGTATTTAAATAAGTTTTCAAAATATTAAAGGAAAATAATTGAATTAAATAAAAAAAATCCTTCAAAAATCCGGGTTGTTACAAGTTTAAATACATAACAATATACAGAAACATATATAGTAATGATGGCATTAATAGGCTTACCCCGTATATACAAGTTTGATAAAGTTCTTGTTCATCGGGGATCACCCCATATACATCTTTTCCTCGAAGAAACATTTTTTTTTTTTGAAAGGCAAAATTTATTAATCTTTGGAAACAAATTACAAAGATTAAAAGGATCAAAAGCAGGCATGAAGGCGGAGGCGGAGTGCTTTCACTCCAACTTTGTTTATTTATAAGCGCGCCCAAAGCGTAGGGCTTAAGTCGGAGATAGCATAATACCGGTAAGACCGGATCGAATCCACAGGGACCAAACGTACCGAGCGTGAATATTGTCTTGCGCG
>JAXBDA010009096.1:0-13303 GCA_036023075.1 Gaultheria prostrata
TCATGGGTTTTTCAAGAGATTTTCAAGAAATGTATAGAGATGGATCAAATGGGAACTCAATCCACACACAAGCACTTAAAAACATTTAGTAATGATAGAAATTTCCCTACCTCACACAAGATCAAGCATCCAAGTTGAAGGATGAACAAACCCTAACCTCTCCTAGCAAACTCCAACTGACAAGTGAGCTCCCGGAGTGACATCAACGCAACCCAAGCTTCCTAATGCACGTAGAAGACTGGTTTAGGTAAGGATCTTGGAGGGATTGGAGCATGGTTGAGTAATTTGGTGGGGGAGTGAAGAAAATTTTGAGAGGAGAAGAGAGAGAGAGAAGGACGTCTGTTGTGGGGGGAGAGGGATAAAATGTTTGCCTCTCTCCTCTCACTCGCCACATATACACACACCCACACATATCTTGATTAATCACACCCCAGGTCCTTGTACTAACTAGTGTGTTACAAGGGGGGTCTAATGCCACTTACCACACTAAATAAACCCCGCAATCTAACATTTAAAACAATTCCTCATATTTCCTCAACTTTATTTTCTTAAAAAAAAATATACATGTTAAAAATCACGGGTGTTTACATAACTCCTCAAATAGTTCGCGAGTTTGCGCTCTTAAATCCTCATAACCCTACCACTTTGTTATCGCCTCTAGTGTTCCAGGCTAGTACTACCAATCCTCAACTCCAACTATTTTTATCTATTTCGATAGATACTAGAGTCTTATCTAATTCGAATCTCGATCCTATTACCGTAGTAACCTCACTCAAGCTTTCCTAAATTGCTACGCAAGTTAGTTTTCATTTGGTCACTCTCCGCTTGCCACTCCACTCAATTTTGTCAACTTAGTGAGAAACAACCAATCTTAACTTTCTAACAAAAGGCATTGAATAGCAACATTAACTCATCATATGTTCATCCACTTGAGTCTTAATTGTTAACCTAAACATTACATTTTGCTATGCACAACAGGCACTCGACTGCACAACCAAACGACACACGCTTCTCAAACGGTCAATGATATTATCACCTCAATCATCTAAGAGGAAGGACAAGTCAACCTTGAAGTGTACACCCCCATTCTAGCTATTGTCTCACACCACCGTACACTCGGCACTCACACAATCTAATCTTAGTAAAATTCTAATCTCATTCGAGTCTCGTACTAGAAAATTGAACCCTACCTAATTAAGCTCACAACTTTCCCTCGATTCTCTTACCGGAGCTTACACATCCACTTACTAGTCATGGAATTCTTTCTTTCTTGCCAAATTTTACAACCGTCAATCCCCTTAAAAGTACATATGGACCTCTTGACGTAACTTCAAACCATCGCTCTCGACGTCAATCATCGGTAAATTTACAAAATACACTTTCAAACTATACCCTACTTCGCTCAAGAAGCACCACTTCAAGTGAGAGAAATAATCAACCAAATTATCGACCAAGCTCAAAACCAACACAGTCACAGAACAACAAATATGACCTAGTTTGGCTCAAACCAAGCTCTCTCTCAACCTTTACTGTTATCGCCATCCCCTATACAGCTTCCAGGCGCAAGTTTCTATTCTCTAACTCTTTAATTCTCACAGATACACACACACACACACACACACATTTATTGTGGTCCTATGATTCAATAGATAACCTCTTTTTCTTAGTCCAAACTGACTATGAAAGTCCAAATTAAACACTAGCCATCAATCAAGTTTCCATGTCCTCTTGGTATGGTCCACATATTCAACAACGGTGTCAAACCCGATTTCTTAAGACATTCTCATCAAATCTGGTTATCCCGAGTAGAATTCAAGACAAACAAACTATTTCTAAAGGTCAAACAATAGTAACTTGATTCATGTCATCTAGAAGGACACCCCTGAGTCCTCATGTACTCATCTATTATCTTTACCTAACACCAAAACCTCAGATCATAATATCCCCACAATTTCTGACTAGCTCATCCCTAATTGCAGTCTTCAATCAATGCATATTGTACACCACAGCCTCAAGCTCAGAAATTCATCCACATCCTGAAGACTAACTCTTTACAGTAATTCCAAGTTTGACATCATTCTCCCAGTGTGGCTCTCAGGTCACCTTTCTACATAGTTTCCAAGTAAGAGTACTGACTATAGCAACACAAGTTAAGAAACCCAAAACTCTTAATAATCACGGTGGGGTAACAACTCACATCACACGCACACGACATCTTGTAATTCACATCTTGTCGGTACCTCAACACCCTTGGATCTCTGACACTTTCACAATCAAAACGTAGTGCTACCAACCAGTACTTAAAATCTTACCACGACATCTCATGCTTCTGATCAACTTTCTTATAAACAAAACACAGTTATAGATTAAACAACTCGCCTCTATAAACCACGAACCCAAATACTCACATCCCTACGCACCCAAGGCCATCGTCAACAAGTTGTTCCAGCTTACTTGGAGTAGGAAAATTTCATTCACCCATTGTCGAACTACAAACACCTAATAAACTATGAGATAAGTCAATCCTACCAACATCAATAATATTAACATCCCCTTGGCTTACTTGTCTCAACAAACAAATCTTATCAACCCTCATTATTGCTCATTCTTAGATAAGTCTTCACCACACGACATTTCTCTTTAATTATGAATAACTAACCTCATCTCACTCAAAAACGCATGAATCCCTACTAAAATAATGAATATAAAGGTATTCTACCACGAAGACCTCCTAAGATGTTAAACCAATTAAGTTCATTCCAACTTTCAATACCAGGTAATATAATTCCTTAATTGATTCTAATGCCCCACCGTACTTCACATTACGGGTAACATATCTCTATATTCAACAACATCACCTGTCCATCTTAATTTCATCCTAAGGATACTCACAGAAATGCATACCAGATTCCAACATATTATGAAAGGTCCATTTATGTCAATATCGCACTCAATACTAGGGGGTACTATTATAGTTACCACATTAAGAACTTAACTCCAATGATCAATTTAATCTCAAACAAGCAACACCCAGTCAACTACTGGGATCCCAAACTCCACAAGTTACAACAAACAAGTCCACCGACTCCAAATAATGACGACTCGCAATAAATTATAACGATATCGAAGAAAATTGTAACATCTTCAAACACATAAACATTACTCAATTTACTAAGTAGGCATTCCCATTGGATGTCCTCGCCTCCGGTCACATTAAACACTTAGCACATAGATCAAATGCAGAACCATACGTTTTTCGAATAAAAGAACAACATGATCATTAGTGTTGACACTTGCTCTACCACATGTACTTTACACGCCTCCACACACCCACACGTGATAACAGAGCGACATCAGAAGTTTGATTTGAAGTGTGCTGGCCAGTCACTCTTCAAATCAATCCTCTAGGTCATTCTTAAACCACCACGACAAAACAAAGAATTTCACACCCACTTTTACCACTAGTGACACAATTTCTACAATCAACGTACTCATTCTGTTATGAGATTGAACCTCCATTTCTCAACATACACCAACAACAATAACACAATGAGGTCAAAGCCTCCAACGCTACCCCAACACGCGTGTACCACTCGACACCATGCTTAGGACCATATGCACAATGATACCTCAATGCCACATTCGTGAATGTCACACAAGCACACAAGGAATGAGGAAACATATTTTTCATAAAAATAATGCGATGGTTTAAGCCCCGAGACTCTAAGTCTCCCCACGGTCTCTAAGTTTTCGAACCTAAGCTCTAATACCAAGTTGTCACGCCCTCAAATTTTACAAAATGGATAACTAATATAATCCACATGGACGATCAATGAGTCCACGGTCAAGGTCAACTTATGTAGTCAGGCCAAACATAAGGGAGCGAACCGTCTACCGTACCCAAATGTGATTACATGAGTTCTTAAAATGATTACATGTTTCGGGTCAAAAGAAGAACCTCAAATAGTAACAATGTCATCTTATCCAAAAATAGAAGTTCAAAGAAAATGATCAAATAACTCTTCCGTGAGCTTTCAAAATCATGCATGTACTTCACACATTCCATGTCATGCTCCTCCATGCTGAGTACTTGAAAATTTTAAGGGTGAGCTCACTAGCCCAGTAGGAAAACGTCTATCAATTCTAAATGGAAATCAAATGCTCAAGATGTGCAACAAATAATGAAGTCATTTTATAAGAGTAATAAATTTATGTAAAAGGATTATAAACGCCACAAGAGTTGATAATCACCAATATAAACCAAGTACCACCCTGTTGTATCCAATTTGTATCCGACACATCACATGTCCCCAAAACATTCATATCGCGCTTGTCATTCTTTTGTTTCATCCACTGTAATCCGGGCATATCCTTTCGGACCTCGTGCCATCCGGACATACCCTTTCGGGCCCCGTGCCATCCGGACATACCCTTTCGGGCTTTGTGCCATTCATTTAACTCATCAATATCGTTTCATACTTATTTGTATCGTTTAGATGCCCATGCCACATCTCAACTCATTCCGACACTAAAAAAAACACCCTAAGTTGGTCGGTTATCGCCAAATTAAGCCGTTAGGTGTCAACCACGTAACACAAACCCCATGGGAAACTTATGAAATCATTGAACACACCAAATTAGACTCATGGCACACATATCTCGAAGTGTCTCAAGTCATACATAATATTAATAGCCAACATGTCGCACGAAAATGGGCCATGAGGGTCAAAGGAATGCCAATCTACCAATCCAATCAATAAGGAGGTCGGTAAGGAGTAATATTTTAAGTAAACAAAACATTGGAGAAGGCCTAAGACAATCGAAGGTAGAAAAGGGAGCTCAAAAGAGTTTTAGGGTCCAGAGCTCTCTGGTATTGATACCCAGAAATTGGGTATTGATACCAGGTACACAACAGAAAAATAGAACCTGCTGGTATTGATACCCAGTCTCAGGGGTATTGATACCAGGTCATTCCGCGGAAAATTTGCACAGCTTTCATATTCAAAGGGGGTTTTTTACCCAAGCAAATTCAACTTGAAATACATCAAAAACATGCCTCAAACATTACCCAGACACTTAAAGATCCAATATTTATATGAAATCAAGCTTTACTATGGAAATGAACACAAGAAAAGGAATGGGAAAGCTATACACACACACCCACATCAAATTTACATTGAGAATGGATAGAAATCCCCCTACCTCAAGTGGGAAAAGCTAGACTCCAACAAATGAGAAAATCCCTAATCTTTCTCCAAGCTTCAACCAAGATTTACACCTTCCGGAGCAAAATGAGCAACACCCGAGTCTTGAAACGCGTAGAAAAGCCAAGACTTGGCAAGAACCTTGAAGGTATTTGTGTGGGAGGGAGTAATTTTGGTGGAATAAGAAGAAGAAACGGAGGAGAAGAGAGAGAAAGAGAGGCCGGCTGCATAAGGGGGAAGGGAGGTGTGTTCTCTCTCCTCTCACCCACCGCACACCCACATATAACACAAATAATTACACCCCAAGTCCAAAATATGCTTGTGTAATGCAATGTGACCCCATATCACTTAAAACACACTTAAACTCATCACTTTTACATTATGCACATTTCCACACATTACCCCTATGTTATTTTCAAAAAAAATAATATAATTATACGAGTCTTTACAATAATCTTCCTTTGGGCCGATTATTACCCATATGGATCTAAACGTGGCTTTATGTAATCCAAAAACTGTTATATTCAAGTTTAAGAAATCTCCATAATAGAGCCACTTTGGCGGCTTATTACTTTAATTCTCCTAAACACTAGGTATGGATTATGAAACAATCTTCATGTCCCAATACATAAAATTTATTAAAACAAGTGTAGACACCCCGATTTTGGACCCGGGATGCGCACAAGCATTCCCAATGATGAAACCATTGTTGACTACCTCGAGGACCGAAACGAGGCTCGGACTTGATAAACTCTCAAACCTAACCCTAAACCTCTCAAAAACCCTTAACCTAACCCAAAACATGAAAGCCATACGAAAGCACAAGCCTGCAGCAAACACCAGCTTGAGCGCTCAACCCCCTGTTGAGCACTCAAACCCTACTCCAGTCAGTTACAGACAGTGGATGTAATCATTAATTTTTGCTCTAATGGGGGCCATTTCTCCCCAAAATCCGGCCTAAAACTTATTCTACAAGTACACTCAATCCCCCTAATCACCCCTAACCCCCTAAACTATTCCTAAATTTAAATTACATTTTCCCCTCCATTTGCCCTCTATAAATACCCCTCATTCTCTTCTTCTCCTACTACTGCTACTCTCTCCTTCTCTCCTCTCCAAACCAGCAAGTGAACCACTCCCCTCTCTCTCAAATTCCAGTAGAGCTTTCTTCAAACAAACAATCTCGTCCTCACCCTATCACATCACCAAAACTCACCCAAATTACCCTTAAACCTACTCTTTGGCTTTGAAAACTACCACATACATCAAACACATTGAGAAACCAGCTTCAAACTACTTTAAAATAACCAAAATCCTACTGCTTTCATACCAAAAACCAAACCTCAAGCCCAAACTAAGCAAAAACCATAATTCTTAGCCTTTGTTCAAGTCCAAAAAGGTAGGAAAAGCAACAAAATCAATATTTGGTACAATCTGAGGGTGACTAGTAGGTGTGAGTGAGTTCTGTATACTCACCTTACACCTACGAGGTCCAAAAGTTAACAATTGAAGCATGCAAAATATTCTATATTGATCAGGCCCTGAGCGCTCAAGGTCGGTTAACTATCAGTTTTCTATTTTTGATTCCTGATCATTTTTACATAGTTTGATCACTCCAAAGAGCTCATATACTGTTGTTTACTGTTATTTTGAGTTCATGAATACTTTGCTCTCTTGTTTTGATCATCTAATGGAAATTACAACAGAGGATTTCATAAGATCATGTTCGAAAATGGAAAAAGGAAAACTTTGTGAACAAATGACAGTAAGTAGGCCTGTTTTTGAATGATCAGAAGCCATTTGTGTACTGAAAATAACAAAGGGAAACAACACAACTGACAGAAGCATGCAAGCCAAGGGATGGCTTGAGTGCTCAACTCTACCTTGAGCGCTCAAGTTATCTCCTGGACAGTGTATTTATTTTACTTCTTTTGGTCTCTAATTACTATCTTTTACCATTTCAAGTGTGTGTGTGTGTGTGTGTGTGTATGTGTGTTATATTGTTACTCGTCCATCTCTCTCCTCTCAAGTTCTCACCTCTCATTTTTCAATTTTTTCATGCACATTTAATGAAAGAAAATCATAAAACTTGTTATTATTCATGGACCAAACCTCTCAATTGTTGATTGTTGTTAAGAATCATTTTTAAATGTTATTTGATAAGGAGGTTTTGAGTTCATGAATCATGCAACAAGGAGAGGGCTAACAGAAAGTGAGAGCCAGAAGTTGGCTTGAGAGCTCAACACCACCTTAAGCGCTCAAGCTATTTTCTGGACATCATATGGATTCTGTTTATTTAATTCTTTGATTATCATCTCTTGTCATCTTAAGCATGTGTGGAGTTAGTTTATATGGTGTTATCAGTATGTCTATCTTTTTTCTCAACTCATGTTTAATGTTCTACAAGAATATTCTCCGAAATCTAGCACTTCAAGTTCACATTTCATTAACAAATAAAATTCAAGCATCTTGTTGAGATTCTGTCTTAAGTCCATCAATGAAAGTCAATTTTTGAGAGTTGTTTCCTGTTAAAGGTCAGATGTTTTCAAACCAGAAAGCAAAAGAATGAAACTGATGGACTTAAGGGGAGTTGAGCGCTCAAGACCCCCTTGAGCGCTCAACCCCAGTGTTGATAACCGATCATTACTTAGCTGCTACATTGTTTATTAAGTCATTTTGTTTATATTAATGCTGTTTTTCTGGTCCTATTTAATCTTGCTAACCATTCACATATCTTAATCTTTGTTCATGCATAATCATCATCAATCTCATTTTAAATACACGAGCACACGATCATTGTAGCTTTATATATTGTGTTTTATCTCACGTATGTGTTCCCCATCCCCATACCCTTTTCTTGTGTATAAAATCAAATTTTAAACATTTTTTTACATCCCACAAATTATTTAGTAGAGACAGATTCACGGACCGGGCGAGGGGTGCATTTAAAACCCTTCCCCTCTTGTAACCAAAACCCCCGAGCGGAAAATAAAAGGTTTTCACACGACCGGTAAAACCATTTTCAAAACCATTGGGCAAAATGAGTCATTTTTATTGGTTTCTCGGGTTCACTCCTTAAACCCAGGTGGCGACTCCAAAACCATTTTCAAAATCAAATCGCTGAGAGCCATCGCCGTGGGCGTCCGCTAAACTGACAATTATCATATATAGTAACGAAATTTTAGGATTCTTAGCAGTAGGACCAAGACAAAGGATTATTTCTCGGCTCTCGCACAGCTTACAACAAATACGGTTTTCCACGGTTTTATTTTATCTGGTTCTAAACTAAGAAAAACTGAGTATTTACTCAAAATTGGTTGTTCAAGGAGAGGGTATCTCTGGCTCAATCGTTGTTTGTAATTGTCCTTGTTTCACGTCAATCTAATTCATACGCTTCGCTGCATCAAATACTTTAACCCCTAAATCATAGACTAGACAAGAATATCAAGAACCATAAAAACATATTCAGGCCTGGCCCTGAGAAATTCGAGGTCCCAGACAAACTTATAAACTAAGGACCTTATGTATATTTTTAAATAAAATTTTGAAGTAAAGTTCTTTTTAAAGATAACAAAAACATAACATGATGTAACACATGTAATTTTTCTTTATTCACATTAATGATTTATTTATTCAAAATTTAGTACCAAAAAAACTTGGCTTAATTAATTTAACAACACTAAAATAGGAATTGAAGTCTATTAAAATATGAATTTTAAAACTTAGTACTATTTTTACCATTAATAACACAATCGCGAATATGGTAATAATGTTAATTTGAACTTAAAAACTTAATGAGACAAGTACCTAAAAAGACATTAGTTCAAGTTTCTGTTACAGATTGCATATATCAAAGTAATTTTATTTAATAAGAAATTTAGAAACAAAACGTGTGCTCCCGCGTGCACACACATATTTAATGGTGTAGTATATACCTTAGAGAACATATGCGAACTTGGAGTCCCCTAGTCAATTACTAATTTCCTAATCTAATACTTCATTCCACCACCCTATTCATTCACTTCCAAGATTAAACCCTAAATTTCTAAAAATGGTAATCTATTCCTATGATTTTAATACACTAAACATGCACGGCTTGGACTTAGTCAATTGATTTCCTAATCCTTTTGCTCATTAATTAATTTCCGAATCTAGTACTCTACAACATGCACGGCTTGGACTAAGTAAATTGATTTCCTAATCTTTTTGTTGGTTAACTAATTTCTGAATCTAGTACTCTATTATATGGCCCTATTTATTCACCAATTAGTAGTTTTCTTCTTTTTTTAGTTCGTTGATGTTAGTTAATTTTGGTGATTGTAAAAAAAACTTGTTTTAATACCGTTATGGGTTTACTTATCTATGTAATTTTTAAGTACTTTAATTTAATTATGAAGATGATATCGTAATTTCAAGAGAACTGTAGTTCAAAACCGAAACCAAACCAAACCGTATTTTAACGGTTTGGATTGGTTTGGCTCTATGAATTTTCTGGGTTGGTTTGGTTCTCAAAATTCATAATATGTCACGCCCTCATTTTTAATAACCAAAATATATATAAAATCCACATAGGATAAGTCAAAAGTCATACAAACATCCATTGAAAAGTCAAGGTCAAATATACAAATCCCAAGTCAAAGTTGAATATACTACTAGCCAAGGGTACCCGTACCCACATGCATAAGTATCAAAGGTTTTAAGTTGTTACATAGTTCCGAATAGTCAAAAGATTGAAGAAGTTAGAGTTACAACATCATCTCCCAAAAATAAGCTAAATATGGAAAGAATAAAATAACTTCATGATCACGAAGGCTTCATGACATGCAACCACACTTCAAGCATCCAACTCATGTTCCTTGCTGTGAACCTGAAAATGATAGGGTGAGCTCACTAGCCCAATAGGAAACAATTCTACTAACGCTAGGTTTATATAGATGACAAGTGCACTGGAAATGGAATAACATGAATGGGATGAAAGAAGTATGACACAAATGACTAGGACAAGTAATAAAATGCTTCCAAAGTACCCAAGTGTCCAAATGAATACCAAAGTGTCCAAAAATAACCCATGTATCCATCATTTTACTCATAACCATTTCCAATCATTTCGTGTGTCCAAAAGCGTATCCAAGTATGCAATTTTCACCAAAATACCATGTTTATCATAAAGTACTTCATTTTCCAACATTTCACAAAAATAACCACTTGTTTACATAGGGAATATATCCCTCTGCCGGATTTCGTGGGCTCCGTGCACCCTTCATAAAATCATTTTTATCCAATCAATGTATATCATTCATCAAAACTTTTCCATGTATCAAATTTTGTTCAAATCATCACAATTTTTACCAAAACTGTCAAAATAAATCAATATGGTGCGTGTCCGATATGTATAACAAAGTATCCAGTAAAAACACGTGTCACAATCTTGGTTTAAAGATCTCAAAGTGAATTCAGGGTTATTTTAATGCCAAAAGTCGATTACAAGATGATATGGGCGATTGGGGACCAAACGAGCATCAAGGGATGAACCGGAACAAAACCAAAAAAATGTGTGCTTGCTGGAAATCCTGCACGGGCACCCCCATTTCCAATCATTTCTATAGAGAGAGAAGGAGGAGTGTGTTTTGCTTTAAAAAAAAATATGCCCGAACACAAGTGTATAAACACCCCTAATTACACATGCAACCCTTATGTTTCAAGTGTGTTTTAAAGACACCCAAATGCAATACACTAACTCCACATTGACCCACTTTAATCTATTCTCATTTCCTCACATTTCCCCAATGTTATTTCCGGAAAAATGCATAAAATACGGGTCCTTAAATAATCCGCAGGTGGTGGTTTAATTCTTGGCATAATATAAAACCGGACCAATTCGGTCCATGCTCACCCCTAAATAGGATGGGAGACCACAATTGCTTGAAATCTATCAGTGCGAGAGAGAGAGAGAGAGAGAGAGAGAGAGAGAGAGAGAGTACTCTCAAAGTGTCACAAATAAAGTCAAAGATTGGGTCAGGTTACTTATTGACTTTTTTCATTGTTCTTTGACATTTCTTTGGCATTTATTACTACTAGCATCAGGCACGTGCTATGCACATGCGCGATACTAGCCACCATATTTTTTATTTCAATGGAAATAATACATGTTTAGTTGTGTTAAATCAAATTTGGTGAGGTGTTTCAATTTCAAAAGGGAACAGATGAAGGTTGGTTTGTCTTGTGTGACAGGTGTATTTGAATAGAGGTTGAAATCTGGTCCTACTTGGATGAAATATTGCCACTCTGCTCATGCTGAATCTAGTAGTGGTGTTGGCCTATTGTGTTTGGATGTCATTGTTCCTGCTAGAATTAATATGATCACTAGCACTCCTTAGTTCTTTTTATCTTTTCTTTCTTCTTTCTTTCAATTTCAGCACTTCGCTGGGATTTTTTCTTTTCCCTCGATGTACCCTTTGTCAAGTTTTTAATAAAATTTTGTTCCCCATCAAAAAAAAAATTATTCGCATCTTCTTCATGTTGCATCTCTCTTCTAACTTTGGGCTTCGATAACAACAGACTTATATCTTGGCAATTTTAGTCCCTTCATAATCTATCTCACTCGCTTCCGTCATCGATATCTTTATAATAACCATCATCTTAAATTTCATGGTCCTTATAGTGTTACAAAAAATGTGATATGTATCTTAAGGTCAATGGTTTGGGTCCCCCAAAGCTCGAATAATTGTACGTAATTGAATACAACATGTCTCAGTAATCCTATGCTACTTTTTTTAATGATAGGGTCCAACATGATCCACCTCATTTGATGAAAAAGTGGCATAATGGTCCTTTGTTAAAACATGTAACAATTCTTCTTGATTGATAAGGTCCACTCAATGAGCATTTGTAACCTCTATCATGTTTGTCATATTCCTTTTTGGTCGTATATATACTTGGTTAATACTCTTAAGTTCTTCAACTTCCACCATTGTCAATTTTTGTCGCATCTTCTTCATATTGCATCTCTCTTTCAACATTGGGCTCCCATAACAACAAACTAGTATGTTGGTACTTTTAGTCCCATTCACAATCAACCTCACTAGCTTCCATCGATATCTTTGTAATAATCATCATTTGATGAAAAAGGGGCATAATGGTCCTTTGGTACAGAACACAACAAATTGACGATATAACATCAACTAATGCAATTCAATTTGACGATATTAGGACTGACGAGTAAATCTTGCACGAGGGAAAATGGTGGTTGAGGCGGTTGGATATTGTTTGGACTTGGGTATGATAGGAATTCAAGAAAAGGCTGAAGGTCACATATGTAATTTTGGCTATTGGAGGAATGTGACCATAAGCAGCTTTGCAACTCCCACTTATATTATAGTAGTACAATTAGAACTGCATTTATTTGTTGTTTCCTTGACATTTTTTTTCAAAAATGCTACATGTTCTTTTTCCTACTTGTCTCTGGTATACCATTTTTTCCATCTTAGTCTCTGGTACATCCATCAAGTTTAGTGGTTTGACTTGGTTGTCAAATTTTATTTTATTTTTTTTATACATGACACTTGGAAATATTGAAACATCGCACATCTTGGGGTACATATGTTTTTGAACGGCAAAAAAAAAAGAATTTTATTAATCTTTGAAAATGCATTACAAAGATTTAAAGGGGCCAAGGCAAAAGGCATCACAACGCAGAGAGACACTTTGGCACCCCACCCCACGACAATCATTTGCCGCCACGGACCCAAAGAGAAAAAAAAAAACAACAACTGGTTAACAAGGAGTCAACCGAACAAAACATGTAAAAAGAAATTTACTGCATAACACTGAGCATTCCCTCCAGCAATCCCCAGAGCATTAAAATCTCTGAATGCAACACATATGTGTTCCATACTATATTGGACCCCAATGTCAATGTAGCAGCAAAAAGTAGTGGCAAGAATCAGCCATATTGCTTGACCGACCAGGTGAATAAAAATAAAGACTCAAAACACGTCCCAAGCGTAGGACAACTGATCAATGTAGCACAATAATCCGGAAGTACCGGAGTCGAACCACAAAGACGGTTTAACGGTGTTTGACTCAAAAGTGTTGAACTG
>JAXBDA010009097.1:0-13300 GCA_036023075.1 Gaultheria prostrata
AAAAGTCGAGTAAATTTTTTTTGGAGTGCCTGAAGTAAATTATGGAAGTTGCAAAAGGGTAGTTCTGGAAAACCATTGTAGTTTGGAGCCCCTCCATCAATTTTTGGAGTGCAATTATCAATTCCCATCAGGAATTGTCAATAAATATTGTAGTTTTTACGCAACATGTATAATAATGTAGATATGCTCTACTTGGTTCAATGGTAAGGTAAATGTATTTTTACCATTTTTGTCTGAGTTCGAATCTCATCCAAGCACTTTCTTTTTAAGTGTTAATTTGACAAAAAAATATTCAGTGTAAGAATTTGGAGTTACCATATATGGATCATGTGTCAAAAATAAACAAAAGAGACTTCTACGCAGCTAGAACCAAAGTATGTTCATTATATTCTCTATAGACTAAAATAATTTTACAGGCAAATTATTCCATTGTTGTTATTTAATTGTAAAACTATACTATAAGGTACCGCTTTACGACTAGGCTTAGGGCACCCAGATACTTTGGGCCGGCCCTGCCTATGTATATATGCAACGAAAAGTGGATGATGAGACCAATTATTTGATTGCAGATGGTGATTCTCAACTCTAAAGGGAAGGGGCCTGTGGTAGATGTGGCCACGGAGTTGGAAAATTTGAATGTTTTACCTGAAGAAGGGCAGTCTTCAGAGTCTGTCACCAATGTGTGCAGCAGGAATAGTAGTGCTCCACCTCCAGAGGATGATTGCTCCGACACTTTTTTGAAGCTAGGGTAAGCTAATAAGCTTTAGAATAAAAACTAAAAGGATATGTTTTGGGGGACACTTAATTCCCTTTTATTTCACTCTATTTTTGTGTGCGCATTTATTCATGCGAAATTACAAGATTATCCTTTTCATGCGTTGAAAAAAGAGTGTCTGAAGGACAATTTTGTAATTTTGCGCAGGTAAAAGTGGAAAAATGGAATGCATTTGGACAAAAGGTGAGTGTTAAAATAAAATTCCCACCTTGTTTGGAACATGTTTTAGAAACATGTTTTGGAAACAAACTCAAAAAAGTGGTGGGACCCACTTTTTCTCTCTCTAACTTTTTAATCATTACTCTCATTTCTCACTCTATCTCTCTCCTCCTTTTTTCTCTCTCCACAATTATTACTCTCATTTCTCTCTCTACCTTTTTTCAAATTTTTCAAAAACACTTCTCCAAAACACAAACCAAACAAAGCGTTTATGTTTTGTTTTCTTTTTTGGGTTACTTTCATGTACCCGGTTTCATGTGTTATGCATCCTTTATATTTTGGCGGGGAAATAAATATCAAAACTTTGATAAGATATTTTTCTTGTTTTTGAAAAAAATGGTTCCTTTCAGAAATATTTACTTGCAACAGTTTATCACATTTTTATTTCTGTTGATACACATATCTTTGTTTCAGGCAACCTTTTTCAACTGCAATCTGAAACTGAAGAAAGATGGAAGGGATTTCCCTATGGAATAAGAATTAATTCCATTTCAAGGAGCAAATGGCCTTGCCGTAATCACCAGGAATTTAATTATCACCGGAGAAATGTTAATAGTATGTTAGTACTGAATTTTCATCGGATTTGGGGTTTCTGTGGTGCTCGCAGTTGATCGTGCTTTATATCACTACTTAGTTAGGTGATCGTGACTTATTCATGTCAAAAAGGACAACGTGAATAGAGAATCAAGTTCATCGTATTATGCTATGTATGTAAGCGATGTAACAAATAGTGGTAAGATCGATGATCAATGAGATCTCTGTATTTCTTGATAATACCTTGGTAATCAAATGGGGAAAGCCAAGAAGGTGTTTTGTTGCAACTCAGGTGACCAGTTTTTTAGTCTTGTTCTTGGGTGTCAGTTTGTTTGTTGCAGTTTCTTCTTGTAGTTCTTATGCAAAAATGATTAATAAGCTTAGAAAATTAGTGATTCAGACGCTTCTCTTTGATGCTTCTATCTTCCAAGCATGATCTGACTTGAAATAAAT
This sequence comes from Gaultheria prostrata, assembly GCA_036023075.1. NCBI lineage: Eukaryota > Viridiplantae > Streptophyta > Magnoliopsida > Ericales > Ericaceae > Gaultheria > Gaultheria prostrata. Next base: position 1,982 of record JAXBDA010009097.1, read on the forward strand.
AGGGTGGGGCTATTAACATCCCAATTTTCACTACATACATCCCTATTGCTACATACATCCCGGGGTGATGTGGCACATTTGCATTTTTGCTACACGTATCCCAGCAAATTTCCCAAATTGCCCTTTTGTCATTTTTTCCCCAAATTTCAAACAAAAACTCTCCCTCTCCCCTCTCCTCCAACTTCAGTTCGTCCCCCCTACACAGTCACCACCACCAACGCTCCACACCACCACTTACAGTCCACATCCATCGGCGAGCACCTTCTCCTCCACCCACCAATCACAAGGTATCCTCTCTCTCTCTTTCCCCTCGTATCTAGATATAGATATGTATGTATGTATATATATATATATATTGTATGTATATCCATAAATGTATATGTATATATACAAATAAAACTCGTCATTCTCCCATAGATTTCGATTTCAAGTTTATTTGTGAGATTGAGACCCTTGATTGATGCTTTTGAATTTGTCATCGTGAACAAAACTTTCGACAATTAACTCCTGAAATATTGGTTTCGGAACTTAGAAGTCGAAACATGTCACTTCCCCATATTTTGGCAATGAACAATCGGGAATTGACTACCGGAACTAAACAACCATTTCGACAATTAAAGCCCGCCTTTTACCAATAATTTCGGGAACTAATTTCCGAGAATTACCTCAGTTTTCGGGATCTAATATCCGAACAGTATGCATATTGTTTATTTCATTTGTACTTATATTTGTATTGTTATTTTTTTTGTTGATGTGCTACAAGCAGATATGATACGTGAGCGACAAAACAACGTCTAACCAGCGACTCAAGGCCTTGGAGGTTACGCAGGCCTAGAAGGGCAAACGAGGTCGTCGTATGCCCTCCCTCCCCCAGGAGCAGCCCTCGACCGAGGCTGAGGAGGATCAGGAGGGATCATCTAGCGGCTTCGGTGTAGGCGATGAAGAAAATATCGTTATGACTTTGGTTATGTATTTTGATATGGTTGGTGGATGGACAACGGTTATGTATTAGTATTCCTGTTTGTGTAATTGTGGCCTTTTATTCTGTCTATGTTGTTCTGCCTTGTTCTTGTTTGGATTTGTCTGTGTTGTTCTATGGTGTGGTACAGTTTCGGATATTAATTGTCGACAAAAGTACCACATTTTGGATATTAACTACCGCAAAAAGATACTTATTTCATATATTAACTACCGTTTGGACTGTGTGCTCTCTGGAATTGACCAAGTTCGGATATTAACTGTCGACAAATTTTCTTCATTTCGGATATTAACTACCGCGAAAAGATACCTATTTCGGATATTAACTACCGTTTCGACTAGGGGTGTAACCGGTCCGGTTCGGTCCGATTCTTGGGCATTTTGAAGTGAACCGGGAAAAATCGGTTCGAAGAAAGTTTGGAACCGAAACCGGTTTTTTAATGGTCGGTTCGGTTCCAGTTCGGTTTGTCTCGGATTGGTCCGGTTCAGTGATCGGTTCGGTTCAGGGGGTGAGATAGAGAGAAATCTGTAGATCTTTATCATCTTAACATGTAGATAGAGAGAGAGTGAGAACAGTGCATATCTACCAATCGATCTTAACATGCAGTCCGAAACTTTGAATCATCTATACAAATACACACATAAACATTATAGATCTGCCAAAAAACTGTGATAAGCCTAAAAATGTTTTGTGTGTGTGTGTATATATATACACTCACATATACACACGAATTTCAAAAAAAATCGAGATCGAGAACATACATATACACGAATCAGAGATATACAAACATCTACATACACGAATCATAAGAGCCATCTCGATCTATATACACACACATCTCGATCTCGATCTCAGAAGGCCCACGAGGCACAAGCACCCTTGGCTGCACCAGCTCTCGGCGTCGATTGGACGGGCCGACGTCAATTGAACAAATCTCGGTGTCTCCATCTCTGATGAAGATTTGGGAGGGAGAGAGAGGTGGGATGGGAGAATGGAAGAGAGAGAGGTGGGATGGGACTTGGGAGAATGAGAGAGAGAGAGAGAGAGCCGCCGCAATGAATGGATAAGAATGCTGGAGGGTTATACTCATTTAGGGCTTCTGGAATTTAAAAATGGTAAAAAGGATCATAGCAAGTAATAAATATATTACTACCTAGATATAGACCAAAGGGTCGGCTAGCTGAAGTGGTTAGGTGATGTGTCTCGCATGCAGTTGGTCGTGGGTTCAAATCCCACATCTTATGTTTTTTTTAGTATATATGTATATAACCGGTTCGGTTCGCCTTAAAAATTACGAGAACCGGGAACCGAACCGGTTTAAAAAAAAATTAACTTATCAGAACCGAACCGAACCGTTTAAGTAAAATAACCGGTTCGGTTCGGTTTTTTATTTTTTTTGTTCAGCCCTAGTTTCGACTGTGTGCTCTCTGGAATTGACCAAGTTCGGATATTAACTGTCGACAAATGTACCACATTTCGGATCTTAACTACCGCGTATATATACCTATTTCGGATATTAACTACCGTTACGACTGTGTGCTCTTTGGAATTGACCATGTTCGGATATTAACTATCGAAATTTGTACTCAATTTCGGATTTAAATTCTCGTTGTATTAACCAAATTTCGGATATTAACTCCCGTTTGAAGCCTCTGCCAAAATTGGTCACTTCATGTCATGAAACCTATTTAAATTACACATGTATGAAATAAGTGCTGAAATAGATTTAAGCATTCTCAAACACACGGTTAAAATTACAAGCAAATTGAAAACAATAGGATAGAGGTACGAATTGTTACAAGCATCCATCAGCAAACTAAGTACATTGACTACGCAACAATATCAAAACTCTCCACAGTTGTTACATCAGAGCCAATTATCCTGGAAAAGTCTTCGATGTGACTACAAAATGGACCATCCCATCCAATTGCATACGTTTCCCGATATCTTTGCCAATTCAACGCTATTGGTGGCACGGGGAAACCCGGCCTCATGTATAGCTGCCAATACAAGACAAAAAACTTCCATCAACCAATATGCTTAAATAGTTTTCCAATAAATAATTACATTTTAATCTACAAAATAAGGGCAAACATGTTTCCCACAAATATATACCTGTATGAAGTGATTATTGTTAACGTATCCCATACAACATACGTTGTTTTTCAAAGCACGCTTGGAAGGATGGGGGCAGAATGGAGGGGGAGAAACGTAAGGCATTGCTTGTCAGATAGGAAGACAAGCGCCAAACGGAAGCTATAATGTGACCCATGTCAGGCATGATGAGCCACTTGGAATCCGGGGCTAGACCATCGTCAAAGTAATCGAGTTTGTCGCGTAGTTCGTCGATCTTTCCTTTCTCACCCAACACCTTCTCATAAAGGGAAGAATATGATGTCAACTCCAAGAGCATGACTTGTCTTATTGCTTTCCAGTCATTCTCGTCATTCCCAGTCAAAGCCGCAATTGCACGAAAACCACAATTTCCATCCGCTTCTACATCCTTCACTCCAGTAATGTACAACCTCATTCCTTCTGGAAATTGCATAATGTACTTGGAATGAATTATTGGGTATGCAACTTCGGACTTCTTCCGGCGCGGTGTTTGATTTGCAACCTTAGGTATTTTATGGTGGGAGAGGCTTTTGGTTTTTGGAATTTTGGAGAGGTTTTGGGTATTTTTTCCACTTTGGATTCAACATACTCAAACAATGAGGGGTCCTTACGAGTCGAATTTTCAGACTTTGTGGTTTTATTCTTCCACATGGCCATGGCGATGCTTTGTGATACATTATTGCTTTTGGGTCGACCCCGTACCTTGGCCTTTTGTTGCGGTTCCGTGAGGGAAGTGGAATCTGGATGAATCACCTCCGTTAACTTCCTCATTAAATAGCATTGCTGCTTCTCGTCTAACATGGAAAACCTCTCCATAAAAATATCAAAGTTCGCTTTCATGGACTCCGCAATTGAAGGATCTTTTTTCGGTTTATCCAAAGAGAGTTTCTTCCAATGTTCATGGATCAAAGATAGCGGCAGTTGTTCTTCTTTGTTCTTGAATGGTGCGATCTCATGAGCACACGGTAAACCATGAGTACGTCGAAGAGTACACAGGCATGGAGTGGTACAGTCCATGTTGATAGAGTATCTTTTTTAACTCCATTTCCATATGTCGCATGACATCCTGTGAAACACATCCCGTTAAGTTATCGAAAATGCGAATCTTGTAAGCATGTTGCACAGTTGAAAGAGTCCTTTTGAATGAACCCTTGATCTCAGTAATGGTTGACTCAACCAAGCTGTGAGCCTTCTCCCATGCATTCTCAAAGTTGCATTGCGATGATTCAAGATACTTTTTTAGCTTATGATGTGATCCCTCTGCCCTGTGTGTGAAATGGTAAGGAATTAGTCCTATTGTGTGACATAGTTGTTTAAACTTGAAGTAAATAGAAAAATGAACCATATACCTGTTATTAGTGTAATTCCCTAGGTGCATGACGGAGTCCGTCCAAGCGCAAACAAACCTCTCCCTATGCGGAACAAGCCATGTATTGTCAATGTATTCGAGAACCAAAGGATACATCCGAAAATACCTTTTCAGTTCACGAACCCGCTCCTCATACACTTCTATGGTTGGTGCGTACATAATAACGGCAAACGTAGCCATGAATTTTTTCCAATCTGCATCATCAAAGTGCTTTCTACACTTGGCCAACACATTCCTCTCAATATGCCACCGACATAGCATATTTTTGGCGCAAGGGAAAACTTTTGCAATTGCATTCATGAGGGATAACTCCCTGTCTGTGACTATTACCTCTGGAAGGGACTCAGGATCCATCTTACCCTTCAACTTTTCCAACGCCTAGATGTAGTTATCTTCCTTCTCCGACTCCAAGAAAACGAATGCAGCAGAGTACTTCTTCTCCGTCGATGTGACGCTAACAATCTGTAGCAAAGGATACTTGTACCTATTCATTTTGTACGTGCAATCCATCATCAACACTTTAGGGAAAACACGTAACATGTCACCGGCAATTGGATGAGACCAAAACAATTCCTTCAAAGGACCCGTCACCTCACAAGCACGATGCCACTCAACATACTTATGTTTCTGTAACTGCCACATTAGATGTTGCATTTGAGATCTTTCGGCTTGTTCAATCAACCGGTACTTTGTCCGTGCATTATACACAGTTTTAATTGTCGTGCAGTTGGAACTATCCCGTTTCTTGATTGCCATTAGAATGTCCCTCGGTTTAACAAGTGTCATGGAGGACTCCACCACCATCTCCATTTGTTCTTTGGTCAACCTCCCGGGGTATGCGTGCCCCTCAAGTTGAGCTGCACTAGGATGGTTGTGGTTACCATTTTGGACTTTCACAGACCAACCTTCATATGTCTTAACACAATTCAATTGAAATGGGCATTCACATTTCTTTGTCCCTGTGTTACGCTTTCTCTTCTTCGTTTCTGGAACTGGCTTTTCGGGTTGGAACTTTCTGTACTTACCACACCGTTCGCATTGAAATCTTATCCTTGGTCGCCTATTCTTTAGCATTGTTTCCCCACTCTTAACGATAATGACAAATCCATGCTTCATACCCGTCGAATGAATCCAGTCTTTCAACTCTTCTTCGTTGGTAAACACCTACGAACACATGGTTCAAGAATTTTTTTTTACCCTAAATAGCCCGCATGGCATCAAAAATGTGTTTAAGGTAAATAAATTCTTCCAAAGTACTAACCTCCTCTGTTGTGAAGTACTCCGTATAGTCATGTAGACCTAATGCACCTAACGACCCTGTTGTGCGACTACCATGTGTTGAAGCATCATCTCCCTAAAAAAAGACCAGAGCAGAGCAACATTAGTTCACTTAGTTGTTAAAATTCCGGATATAAAGTCCCGAAAATTGATATAATTTCCGGAACATAACTACCGATTTTTGCTACTAATTTTGGACATACGCTTGTCGAAAAAATGGAACAATGTCGGAAATTAACTACCGAAATGTATTGCGATTTTTGGGACTGTGTTTCCGTTTACAACGAACAGCGGGCTGAGAAATCAGAAAAGCAATGGGTTACCTCTGGGGTCGTTTTTTGCTCGAAAATCTTCATGTCCAAAATTCCAAGCTCACTCTCCACTTCCATGCTTTCCTCTAACACATCGGTCTCTTGTATTTGTGGATCCATTGGTAGAGTTGGAGTTGTAAGTTGTTCCATTACTCTCCGGAGCTCTTCTTGTATGTCTAGTGAGGGAGAAGATCCTTCCATTGATTCAACAAGGTTCTCCATTGATAGAGATGAGAGATGAGGGGCATAAGAGGAGAATGGGAGGAATGTATGGGTTGGAAACGTTAGACTGACCTAATAGGAGTAGGAAGGAGGAGGAAGAAAGAGGGAGGCTGGGAAAGAAGGGAAAGAAATGGAGTGGGATGTATGTAGTAAAAAAAGAAGAAAATTTTGAGGGATGGGTTGGTATGACATAATTGGAGGGGTTAAATGATCTTTTTGTGAGGAACATTAGGGGCAAAATGGTCTTTTTGTGAGGCACATTTTGACATTTAATTTGGCCGGGATGTATGTAGTCGAAAAAGGGATGCATATAGACCCACACAATAAATAATACTCCCTCCGTCCTTTTTATAGTGTGTACATTTTCATTTTGGGTTGTCCCTTAATAAATGTGTGTTTTGAAAAGTTAGTGGGTACATTTCCTATTTTGTTCTTAAAAATAGATTGTTTTTTAAAAAGTTAGTGGGTATTATTATATTGATAAGGGTAAGTAATGAAAAATAGATGTAAAAGTTGATGTGAGAGAAAAATAGTTGGAATTCCCAGGTAACACATTTAAAAAGGGACGGAGGGAGTATGTGGTGTTGGTCCAAAAGCAACCCAAGAGGGGGAGAATTGGGTTTCACAAATACAACGCGGAATTAAAAAACTAATCGCAAAACACAATCTAAAATAGCTACTGCAACAGATTAAGCAGACTCAAATCAGAACAGATTCATAAAGTAGTTATTATGCGAAATCTTGAAACTTAAAACCTGATGCAACAGTTCTAGTAAGCGGTGTTTCGACAATTAACAACTTTACTCAAATCAGAATATTCAAATGAGATCAATCATGCAATAAAGATAAGCAAAACGCAAAGATTTATAATGGTTCGGTCCGCAACTTCACGGCCTAGTCCACTTCCCAGGTACCAACTCGGGATTTGTTGCACTATCTCCAATAGTTACAATTCTTCTAGCTTTGCGGGTGCTAAACAACCTTTACAACGAGCAATATTCTATCCCCAATTGCTCCGACTAATTTTGATTCCGTTGATAGTAATACCTATTCTAACTAGTATTGACTCCAGTACTAGTAACACTTAACTCTCAAGTGATTTTATCTCCAAAATCACTAAAAAAAAAGGTAATCTCTCACAAGAGTATGAACAAGGGTGAAACAATTCATTTTACAATAAGATTCAAAGACAACGCTTAAGCTAGTGTAAGATATTCAAGATGTAAGCGTAGAGTTGAATGACATAATTTCAAGTAATGGCTCACCGCAAATTTTTTTTCGTCAAGCGTAGAGCCGATTTACTATCGAATTGATGGCTTAAAAAAAAGGGTTGTGTAAGCGAAAACACACACACGATATACGAATATGAAAACAATAATAACTTAACAAATAGCTATACGTGGTTCCTCAAAATCGAGTACGTCCACGGGAGCGAGAGTTTCTTATTGATCACTGTAATAGGTTTTACATAGAGAGTATTTATACCCCACTCTATTCCCAACCCTAACCCGAGTATATGGCCTGCCTTCTCATAACACCGTATCATACCGCGGGTCGCTTCGCTCCGTATCTAGCCTCTTTCTAGAACTCGTTGGTATCTCTCCATATCTAAAATATGAGCCACAAGTTCTAACAAGTTGAATCAAATAAAAATGAATACTTGAGACCACACATACGCATACAAGGGAGGAAAGCATCCAACTCGAGGCTAAGTAATAGTATTACCACGAGCTGTGCACATACATTCAATGTTGTGACCGGCTCGCGCATACATGTTGTGGAGGAGCTTCTCTCACTCATGTCCTAATATCTAAAGTAGTATATATACTACTATAACATTTTTATGATATAAGGCAACTTACCCGCATGTTATTCTTGACTCGTACATACAATGTTAAAGCACTCAAAACATTTACTCTAGTTAGAACTCAATTAGTATTGTACCCGTGCATCACATTTACTCTAGTTAGAACTCAATTAGTATTGTACCCGTTCGATGCACGAGGCAAAAAAATAATAATAATAAATCCACGATGTGTTTTTTCCGTTTCCATGTATTGAATGGGCCCAACCCTATGCCGAAAGTGGAATATGGTTGACGAAAAATTGTGCCGAAAAAGAAAACATTGTGGGTGGAATTTGTATTTTTGAATTTTTTTATCATTAGTTAACAGAAGTTAAGGGATCTCGAGTTTGAGGGATTGAGGTTTGGAGGCTTTTAGGGGTCCAACTACATTGTTGTAGGGTATTGATTGATAGATAGATACAAAGATAGATTAAGAATTATGAGAGAATTCATTTAGTCTCATGTAGTTTATTCGGTGCAATCCAAAAATTAATTGAATCCAACACAATTTAACCCAGAATTGATAGTATTAATACACACACCAAAGCAATCTTTAAAAATGCTCTCGCCTCTCTCTTAACTTTTCCCTTTCTCTATCTAAACTTTCGAGGCGGCTAGGGTTTCAATCCCATCCTCCTCCCCTGCCCTCCCACCCCCTCTTTCCTCTCCTCCTTCTCTCCTTCCGACGGTGTGTCCATTTTCCCCCTCAGCTTCTTTCTCTATGTGTTTGCGTTTCTAGATCCGGCGTTTGTCCCCCCCCCCGGGCGGTCTTCGACAGAGGTTTGGTTTCGGCTTCGTGGGCTTAGACCAACGCGGTGGTGATGGAGTGCAGTAGTTCGATGAATGGCGGCCGGTAGCGTGGTAATAACGGGGGAGTTAAAAGATTGGGTTTTCTCATTTTGCTCTCTGTCCCGGCTGGGTTTCCCCCAGTCCGGCGATTTTCTTGGTCCCGGTATGGTTTCTTAGATTCGGAGGGGTGAAATGGTGGGTAAATAATCTTTTAGATTTTTTACTCCCTCCGTCCCATATTTTAAGTAACGCCTTTAGGAAACGTATATTTCTGTGAATGTTAAAAAATGTACTTTCGTAAAATATTTTTAATTTTTTTGCACCAAATTAAAATACTGAATGAGCACTTTAATTTGGTATAAAACAAATTAAAAAATGATAGACAGAAATGTATTTTGTAGGGGTTCGAAATTGCACGTATCCCCATAGTGGCCACTTAAAATGGGACGAATGGAGTAGTATTTTGGGAACCTTGTTTTGGTTCCAGATTTGATCTATGCTTATCTGTTGAATGATTTGAACTGGTTTGTCCTTTGATATTCTCTACTACTACATCTAGACCGGTCTCTAATGTCTACACCTAGTGTTGGTCTTTGTCAGAAAGTGCCCGGAGCCGGTCGCCTTTATGCGTTATGCCGTGCTCTTTGTCTAGATGTTTAGCAGTTTTGGTTCTTTTCTGTCTTTGCCATGAAATCTTATAAGTGTCGAATGACTTTCTCATAAATGAAATGTTGATCTGATTATAAAAAAAAAATTACACACACCAAACAGCAGGAGTCGATTTTTTAATTTCTACGAAGGATCAAACTCTTACAAACCAACCAAGGGCTTGTAGCTTAGCGATTATCTCTCTGTTCTCTTACAAGCGAGACCGGGATTTGAATCTCGACAGAGAGGCATTTGAGGTTTAGGGCTATGGATAGATTCTAAATCTCCTGTGGACTAAATCACTAACTCCCCCTCTAACCCTTAGTGATGTACATATGGAATGGCCAGAAAAAAAACAAACAAAAAAACAAAAAACCTCTTACAAACCGAATCGCCTTGACCTGTTTACACCACTCCATTCAACCTGAAATTTCGGTTTGACTTTTTATATATTTTATAAATCCCTAAAAGAAGTGGAATGTACAATGTTGTCCTATTACCCCTGGCATTACACATGCCTGCCATTGAATACGTGACTGACCGCCTGAACAAACAAATGAATATGAGGAAGATGAAGGGCCGGGCCATCCAGTCTAGCCAATCGTGGGCCACTTTCTGGTCCTACTTTGACGATAACAATCGTTCTCCTTTTAGACATTGTCGAGAACATTAGTTAGGCCAAAAAATTATGTTGACCAAATACCAAAAATCATTTGACAAGGTGATTAGTTTCGTGGTAGCGGATTGAGTTACTTGCGGTGGTATATTAAATCAACCTATTAAGGTTGAGATTCCACTACAGTATTGTTGATATTCTCAGTGTTTTTAGTATTTTCATGTATTTCAACGCAAGTCAATATCCTCACATACATCACAAAAATCCTACTTAGCGGAAACTGCACCAACTTCTGATTACAACTTAATACCGAAAATGCCAAAAATACCTTAGGGAAACTCACCCTAAAAGTGCTAAAAATTAATAATTTCCCAAATTTTTTTGGGTAAAAGTCATAATTATTTTACTTTTCCCATTCCTCTCATTAAGATGAACCAATAGGCCACAGAAATTTGGCGCAAAACTAACAAATGAATTTTTTTTGAATGAAGACAAATTTTAAAAGTAACTTTTAGCACTGTAACTTGTTTTGGGAAACTCAACCTAAATATAAGTTGGTTGAGAAATTGTCCAGTAACCCATCACAACCAAACCAACCCATCAAAACCGAACCAATGAGCGCACATCTCCACGGTACGCGAACATTCATCTAACTTAGCACCGTAACTTATTTTGAGAAACTCAACTAAATGGAGTATGAATTGGTTGAGAAATTGTCTAGTAACCCGTCAAAACCGAATCTACCTGCGCCCCTACGCATACATTCATCTAATTTTTTTGGTACAAAGAATGATAGTGCATATACCATTTCACGCTAGCTAAGAGAGTACGACACCGTTATCGATAGGGATCCAACCCATCTATATCAGGATCAAAGTTATGGTCCCACTATATGTGTGATGTTAGGAGTCTATTAAGATCAATAAGAAGCTATGGCAACCCAGACAAAACTAAACCGACCCGGTACAACCTTTTGATCACGTTGAGACTTGTTCACCCTCTTTTTGTTCACCTTCTTATACTCCCTCTTATTGATTGAGGCAATGTGGATCCCACTAAAAATTGATATCATCGTTTCAAAAAAGTGTATTGCAAGGGTCGGATCTATTGGATGGGGTCTTATTGGGGGCATAAATAGGTGGGGGG
>JAXBDA010009098.1:0-13300 GCA_036023075.1 Gaultheria prostrata
TCTTTGGTTCCGCAAGATCAGTAAGAATATTTTCGTTGGGCATATGAGTCATATTTTAAATCGGTTTCTCGGATTCGGACCTCAAATCCGGGTGGCGACTCTAAAAGCGAATCTTTTGAAAATCCATAAATCAATCGAATCGGGGCGCACTTCCGCGGACCGTCAACATCTGGCGAGCCAGATGTGCACCACAGGGCTCCGGCGAGTTTGATTTGTCACCACCGTACTAGAGAAGGTTTCTTCTTCTTCTTCTTCTATTTCCTCTGTTTGTCTGTTTACGTTAATGATGGGAATCAAGCAATTTGTTTCCAGATTTGGTTTAGGGGTTTGAATTTAGGATTTTTCTGATTGCTGGTTGTAGGGTTGTTGTGTATAATGCTTTATTGCATTAAAAGTGAAGAGAAAATTAGATGACAATATTGTGAATTTTTTGGGGAATTTTTTTCGTAATTTTTTTCATAATATTTATTATTTTGCACATTAAAAAATATATATTTATGACGTAACGTCACGGTGTCGGTTCGACCGGTGACCCGTGGGTCGCCTTCCGGTCCGGATTTTAAAACTTGGTATGGTACAGTGAAAAGTGAACATACAAATATGGACGGAGGTAGTAAGAAGAAAGTACAATTGAAGGAATAATTTGTAATACGGATCAAGTTCTAGGGTTTTGTACGTAATTTTGGCAATATCTCTATGCTGATCTAGGGTTATTTCTGTGTGCTTATCGAAAACCCTTGCAGGAGGGATTATCTTAGACGCAAAAATCGCGAAAAACCCTCCGCCATGCCTACAGTCAGCGTTGGAAGGGATCGACTCTTCAAAGCCCTCGGTCGTACCTATAGTAAGTGCTCTATTTTTTTGCTTCACTCGAAAACCTGTGAACAAGAGTGCTCCCCGTGCTGTTTGTGTTAATTTAATTGGGTTTTCAGTTCCCCAGTCTCACATTCTTGTTCTCGAGTTTCAGCACAAGAAGAATTCGAGGACTTGTGTTTCAAATTCGGAATCGAGCTCGATGATGTTGTAAGCACTCGCAAAACGCTTCATCTTTTTTTATTTTATTTTATGTTTTATTATTTATAACTCAGCTTATATGCAGCTCGACTAATTAATCCTGTTGAGACCAATCCGACGGTACACTAGCGGAGATCCCTATTAAAGTCGGGGCAAAGCCCCCTTGGGAATGGCCCAAAGGAGTTGATAGCCCTGGGAGGATTCGAACTTGCGACCTTAGGATGGAGCAACCCTTAATTCAGGCATTGACTACAGGCTAACCCCTTGGTGGTAAAACGTTTCTTGTGTTGTTGTGAAACTAGCTAACTATTTACTTGGACGGTGACCGAGCCAACATTTTGGGGTAGAAGGGGCAGATTAAGCTAAAGAGTAGTAGCTATGTATTCCCTTAAGATTTTGAAATTTACTATCACGTCATAAAAATGTCGAATTTATGCGCTAGGTTAAGTTTATAGTACTAACAAAAAAAGACTAGTTCATCACTTCATCCCTTAATTTTCTCAAGTCTATTACCTTTGCAGTTGACCTGGTTTTCATCCTCTGGAAGTTCTAATTGCAGTATCGTTAATTTTCGCTTAAAAGGTATCTTATGTATACCAGAAGCTATCTTTAATTGACCGATCACCCATTTGGTTCCGCCACTGATTATTTTCTTTTTTAATGGCCGTGATACCCTCCATAACTGGTAGGGCAGTAGGAGATCTTCTGTGAACATGGAAAACAATAAGGGGCCTTGCTAATGTAGGATGGGCACTAATGTAGTTCAATAGGGCGATAAATTGGTACTCTTATGACATACATGGGTAGCATTAATTACCATAACAATGAGGAGAGGCACATGCTGGGCCTTAGCACCTCCGCCAATTCCTATCTTTGTTTTTAGATTTTTAAGTGTGTACTGTGTAGTTACTGTAAATTATGTTCATTCATAAAGGTTTTTTTACTGGGAAAAAAGTATTTGTACCTAATGTAATTTTGTCCAAACAGACAACAGAAAAAGCAATTATAAGAAAAGAGAAGCACTTGGAAGAAGACACAACTGAAGATGAAGAAGTCATCTATAAAATTGAAGTTGCAGCTAATAGGTAGTTTTCTTAATGTGTATGAATTCTTTGGGGCGTTGCTGATTAGATATCTAGATCGACTTGAAGGAATGTTAGCAAGATCAAGCTATCAATTAGTTTTTGTTTTTACTTTAGAGTCTGGAAAAGTGTTCGATCAGTTTTTTTTATTGTTTTCATTTGAATTTTTACATGTTGGGATTATGGAAAACTGTAATTGACAGTAACCATGTCGCCTTGTTGATCAACAGATATGACTTGCTTTGCCTTGAAGGACTTGCCCTAGCCTTGCGCATATTTATTGGGATCGATCCAATTCCGACTTATACATTGAGAAATATTAGGAGGGAATCCATGCTTAAAATGCAAGTAAAACATGAGGTGCATATATTGCATAGGAATTGTTGTTCTTTATTCATTTATGTTCCTTTTTTTTAATTAGTATTTTTCTCAGTTACTATTATGCCTTTTCATACAGACAAAGAGAATCCGCCCCTATGTTGTTTGTGCTGTTTTAAGAGGTATAACTTTTGATGAAGCAACATATAACAGCTTCATTGATCTTCAAGATAGGCTCCATCAGAACATCTGCAGGTAAATTTTAAAATGTATGGTTTGAGTCATATCCTGCAGCCTGGCATGTTTTTTGTTCTATCTATTTGTAGCTCATATTTCTTGCATAATGTAATTTTGTCCCTGTGTCCGGAGATGATCACATTCCATCACCGGTTAATATTTAAGGTTTACACAACTTATTACCGAAACTTCATGTGTTTAGTTATCTAGGTTTGTCATATTTCGATGATGTTGCCACACAACTAATAACCAAGTGAGATTTTGCTTATATTGTTTATCCATCTTTAGATACTGTTGCACCAATTTTAAAGAAAGATAGGTTCTCAGTAATAGGCAGGAATGTTTTTCTTTTCCTGTGGTTGGTGATAAATTTTGTTGTTACAATGGAAGTGCAACATAGAAATGTGATAGAACCCATGAAGAATGTGGCTGGGTCCGATAAAATTCTGGGGGGGGGGGGGGGGGGGGGGTTCATCTGGTGATTGGATCCACAAAAAGGGGTGGGAATTAAGGACTTATGCGAACAAAGTATTATAAACTCTTTAACAGGACCCATCTAGGTGTATTGATATCATATTATCCATCATGGAGCTGAGTTTGCTGCCAGGGATCACTAAGTTCGGCTATTGATGCCAAAGGTTCTGTTGATGGATTTCTTACCTTAGTAATTGGGCATCAAGCGAAGGATCTTTATATGTTGGTTCTTTTTTGTATGGGCTCTATCTTTCAAGATTGTGATTTCCCCGTTTTTGTGTCATTTATTTGTCAGAGCAATTTTATACCCTACACGTTCGTCTTCTTGTAGAGTCTTGCAAAGTAGTATAGCCTGTGCCGGTGCTTGGGTAATATTCTTTTTGCCTTTAGTCTTCCATAGTTTCCCAGAAAAGCGAGGACCTGTATAGTTGTTTGAAGAAGCGGTTCTAAGTCTGCGCATTTTTTGGTGCATTCTGTTGTTCTGGAGGTTTCTTTGTATGTTATCTTATGCTTCTACGTTCTTTGTTTATATTTGTTTTCCCTTCGTTTTGTAATTTTTATGTTAAGCCATTTACTATGGATGTACACATACCTATATTGAATCGTGTTCTTTGCATTTGTTTGTATTTTTGTATGCACTCTACGGCGTTCTTGTTTACCCCCTTCTTGGTCAATGTAGTTGACTTAGTTTCTGGAGAAATCTCATGCAATCCTTCTGTTAAGATGCCTACATTGCTTCTTGTTTAGGCGAAGAACCTTGGTTGCTATTGGAACTCATGACTTGGACACGATAGATGGCCCTTTCACATATGAGGTATGCTTCTCCTGCACTGTAAGAGTTCCTTTCGACATGATAGCATGGATAGTTTTTGGAGGGTGTTGATATCTAAATTTTATATTTGGTGGATACTGATTTGAAGTGTCGAGGTCATTACTGTACTCTGTCTGTCTGTTGTCATGTACGCCTAGGCCTGATGATGGATATTTTAAACCCTTAAAGCTAGAAAAGCGGGCACTTCCTGTGTAAATTGTCAACTCTGAAGGGGTTTCCGATGTGCGCCAGCACCTAATCAATCTGGCCATTGGTTAATGATTTCAGTGTCTCCACTGGATGTGAATGCCTATTCTATTATCAGACAATAATGGAAAAGGGGATGCAGGGAAAATCTGCATAATCACATGTCGGCAGATATCATGATAAGAAAATCAGGATTAGTTTTTATTCATTGAAAGAACAAACAAATCTAGATGAATTTTTTCTTGGTGTCCTGACTGTTATTCTACCTGTCTCCCTACTGTTGCCTAAGTTTGCTCGTCAGTTACCTTATTTGTGGAGTCTACTAGTACCTGATACATTTGCTATTGACTGAGAAAACCTTCAAAGTTCTTTTAACACAGTCTGTAAGATTTCATTTTCAAATGATTAGCAATTTTGGGTAGGGAGCAGCTATTAAATTTCCTGTTGGAATTTGGATAGCTAAAAGAAACGGTTGAAAGGTTTCTGTGATGTTATCCAATCATCCTTATATGGAGCCAAATGGCTAATAAGACTTACCTAGCTTATGAAATTTTGCATAATATTTGCATTAGTGTGCATCTCACATTTTGCTACAAGAGGATAGTTGGAAACAATGTAAATAGCTGATGTTAATTAGCATGGATTTGTGCTATTGTTGCTTTAGTCCTGACTATTGGGTGGTGAGGTCAATCACATTCCTGAAGAAGTAACATTTAGGTGCATATGGGAAAAATTGACAGCTATTTGACGACTGAATAGGTCTAGGGCTGGGAGAACCACATGTCATTATCTGTGCATGCATGTGTGTGTGACAAAACTCAGAATAGCAATGTAGCCAACTCCACTCGAAGGGATAGTGATCCCCCAACCAATTTAGTTTTTGTGTAGCGCCGGTATCTTGTTTTATGTGTACATATAACTTGCAATGTAGACTTTCGTATTTTGGTGACATGTACGCTTGAGTTGAGTTTAGTTGCCACATTATTGTCTGAATGATTTAACAGCTGACGAGTTTTTTGACCCGGCTTGTTATGCTGGAATTTTTCAGTTTCTATATATTTTTGTCCGTCTATTTTGTCACGGTGATTTTGATTTGATCTCTCTCTCTCTTGATCTATATATGAGAGTAATTGAAATAGCAAATCTGCAATATTTTGCATTGGAAGGAGTGAATAGCTTTATGAAAAATGTTTTTTTTTATGCTTTTGAATGAGTGGGGCATTTAAAAGGAACAAGGATGCTGTTTGCATTGTCACTTACATGTTTCTTCATGTTCCCAGGCTTTGCCACCATCAGAGATAAACTTTGTGCCACTGAAGCAGGTAAGCAGTTCTATTTTAGAATTTGATGTTTTGGGGCAATATGTGGATTAAAGAGTCTAACTAGGAATCCTTGAGTTCTGTGAGCCTGACTGCTGTCAGATCTATTCTCAGAAAGAGGGAGGTTAAATGTAGTTAGACCTGGATGGAAACTTCTTGGAAGCAACTTGTTTACTAGTATTTTGTTTAATACTTGAATTGGCAAGTCACTTGGGAGTGTGTATGCAACCTTGGATTTGTCTAGGGTTAACCAACCACTCTACTCTGTATCCTTCTGTTTGACGTTTCATACTTAATTATTCAAAATTTCACCCGTGTGTCAGTTTAGTAGAGAAAACTGTGGCAAAATTAAGAATGTGAGTCAATATTTGAACAAGCAATATATGTTCTTGATATGTTGACTTATGGGCCTTTTTTCTCAATAATCTTAGATAATCTGTTCATATTTCGTCACGACTCGTGTCCTAGATTTCACTTGGTATCTTTAATAAGTATGAAGCGCCTGCATAAAAAGGAATTTATGTCTCTAGTTTTTACAACATTCTCGTTGTGTTGCGAGTGACACTACTTTTATTCCAAAACAATGAATTTGACATGTACATCTGTGTTTGTTGCCTTTTAATTTTGCTTAGTTATCATAAAAGTTATGTAAAAGGATTGTAAAAATTCAATTTTGGGCATGAAAATGTATTAGCCATTGCACTTTGAAAGGTAATAATGTAAATGATGTATATATGGCGTGCTTATAGGGGTAATTTATTGTATCTTGTTATGCTTCTAAAATAGTAGAAAATGTTTCAACGACTTAAAATTAATGTTGATGTTCACCTTATTTGTCTTCAGTTGCTGCCTTTCTTGAACTCTTCATGTTAGTGATTTGTGTTTTCCAAATTTTGTGCAGAAAAAGTCTTTCAAGGCTGATGAGCTGATGGAATTTTACAAAGTGAGTCCAATTTTATGATTTTGTCAGTATGTGGATTTATTAGTGTCCACTGTCCATGACTTGTTTTAATGAGTCACTATTTTACTTGGATACGGGTGTGATCATCGGGTTCTGGTGTAGATCTAGGGATCATACATTTCAAACTTGAAGATGAAGGATTCACTAGTATGGATCAAAGAATGTATGGGGGTACAGGGATGCGTTCATTAATTCATATGTTTGTACATTTTTTAGAAAAACATGAGTTAAAATACTGGCCGATAATTTTTTTTGGACCAAACAGGCTAATAAGCCTTATATTATGGAAATGCCATCAGTAATTTACCGGAATGTCATCCACCTACTGAAAGCCATCCGTATCTCCCTTCCTACAAAATACATAAGGCTCTGTTTGATATAGGAAAAGAAAGGAAAGGAAAGGAAAAAAAAATTTCCTCTTCCTTCGTTTGGGTTGAGAGGAAAAATAACTAAACTAAACTATTTTTAACTAAAATTTTTCCTCTTAACTTTCCTCAATCTTTCCTTCCTTTTCCACTCTTTTATTTTCTTTTCTTTTCCATTCTTTTCCTAGGTATCAAACAGAGCATAAAACCATGCATAACTTATCTCCCCTCGATAATGATCGCGCCTCTAACTATGTATCCCTCTCCCCCTCCCCCTCAGAAAATAAAAAAATACCCACTTACAAACAAGATGAAACAGCCACAAACCTATAAAGCACATAGACCACAAAACGACCGATGGCAGGTTGTTCCATAGCCCATCTCACATCAAAGCCCATAATGGCCCGTAGAAAAAATGATTTCACTAAGAGCTCGTGGAAACCAATTACACATCACAAGAAGAAGAAAAAAGGCACTAGATCGTAAATGAAATAGATATGGAGTGGTTATAAAAGTCTCATAGGCTTTGGAAACCTAAACCAAAAGCTATGGCTAGCACGAGGGATTTTCGTAATTTCAGTAGATCTGATTCATGACAGTTGTGGTCATTCAAGGGTCATCATGAATCTAGTAGTTATTCAATGCCTTCATTTAGCTAGGTTCATTCGCAAGTCTCATTCAATATGTAGTGGGCTGAACCGTAACACAAATTAGCCGAATTGGAGCAGGACAGCTATTGAGCCAAACCGGAACTATTGGGCTAGACAGAACTTCCACTAGGCTGAGCCGGAACGCCCATTGGGCTAAACTTTCACGCCAATTTGGCCGTATGCTCTGTAGTGGGCCAAACCAGCAGCCCAACAAGGTCCAGCAGATCAGCAGCCCAAAAGGCTAAGCGCTTGGGCCTAACTGTATTCGTTGGGCCAAGTCAAGGGTGTGGCCCGACACGTGTCCGCCCAAGTGCCCAAGATCCAAACAGCTAGACTGGGACAAGCCCAACCTAACCCGACCCGACCGAACAGAATCCGCATGCAAGCCGGAGATTCAGTTCGCAAAGCGACCATCACATGGGAACCAAAATGTCATGCATGATGTCACTCCAAGAAGCAGTTAAGGCATGTGCCTAGCACGAGCTTTCTGGAGCCTAAGCTAAGTCAAACTATGTAAAGTACTTCTTCATACCCTAAAGAGTTACGCCGTTCATATTCATTCTAAGAGCTCTGTACTTTCCTCTCCTTATTCAAGGATGGATTTAGCCATCTGAGTGCCTCCCGGTTGTCACCTGCCAGTCAGGCACTAACAGTGGTTCTTTGGTTTGCAAGCTCAAGTCAAAAGGCGGAGCTTAGGTCCAAATCTGAACCAGAGATCCATTTGGGAGAACCAGATCAAACACCACCCCATACATTATATCCAACTATTATTAGTTTTGTTCTATCTAGACTTCCAGGAAGAAAAATAGCCTTTGCATGGCCTATAAGTTGGGATCCAATATTCATTTTTCAAAATAGTTGATTATTGTTTGAGTAATGAGACTGTGGTCTTCCTGATTGGGGCTGTGGTCCATGCAGAAATTGCAAACCCTTTCGTGGGTGGATCTCTCTCTCTCTCTCTCTCTCTCTCTCTCTCTCTGCGCATATTATCTTGTTCTATTCTTGTTTTCTACCCAAAACCACCACAATCTCTACTTTAGGTGGCGTTACCAAGAGTTTCGCATAATCCCCCTACATCAGTTTTGTTACCAGAGCATAATCCTCCATCCTTACAATGGCGACAAGCCGACAACTAACGGACTAAATTCCAAGGTTGAAGCCCCTTCTCAAAGATCTTCACAGTGAAGGCTACTCTAGAAGGTGTTGCAACCTTCAAGGATGATGTTGCAATGTGAAAAGGTAGTGCTTCTACGGTAGTAAGTGATGTACAAGCTGAAAGCATCACTAGAGAAACAGGCATCTTTTGTAATCTGCAAAAATCTTGTTGGAGAGGGTATTTTTCAAGAGTTTGGTGCCTCAATTGTCCAAGTATCTTCCTCTGGTAATCCCAACAAGTTATTTGGAAAGTTCCTCCACTGCAGTCCCACAGAGGGCAGTTCCTCCACTGCAGTCCCAACAAGTTCTATGTATCCATACCGTAGTTGCATGAAGCGGGGGTGGGAGCGGAGGCAGGGGCGGGGGCGCGAGCGGAGGCACCTAGAAGTTCCTAAGGTTGGGAGCGCCTATGTATAATTTGTATAGTACTCCCTCCGTCCCAAATTGCTGGTCCTTCTTTCCATTTTGGAATGTCCCAAAATACTTGTCCTATTTCTAAAAACATCCATCAAAACATGGTCACTTTCCAGTTTTACCCTTAAAAAGTACTTTTTCCATCTTAATTATCTTGTCCATTATCTTTTATTTTATGATGGTTCTTATGATTTTGAAAACTTTGTATAATAAAACTAATTGATATCTGTCAAACAAGATCCATATTACATATGTTTTGAGTTTCATATGACAAAGTAGCCCCACGAAATTGGTCACAGTAATTATTGACTGGACTTGGGGGCAAAACAGAAAAGACAATACAAAATTTTCACACCCCTTAAAAACCCACTTTCCCAGAAGGGGCAAGCAAATTGGGACGGAGGGAGTAATTTTTTATAAATTATAGTTAATTTGAAAACATTAATTTGTGGAATCAGAAACAAACTATTATTTTTTATTTTTTATTTTTTTTCAGAATTTAGTGGGCACTACAAGATAACATATTTTAGTATGATACTATGATCCCCCAATTAGTATCAAAATTTATTTGCCATGTTTCCTATTTTTAAGAAAAGAAACAAAACTCTCAAAATCACCCAAAGAAAAATACATAATTGGGCTCATTATTCAATATTGGCTGTTGTGAAAGTCTGTAATAAAGTGTAACTACCCCCACATACCCATGAAGAGAGAAGAGACTGATATAAAGTCTGCTGGAAACGAAGAGTCACTTGGCAAGTGTATGTGAAGCAGCAGATAAAAACCGTAATATAGTAAAAGTAAAAAAGCAGATCCATCGTCTTCCTCTCTTCTTCCTCATCTCTCTCTCTCTCTCTCTCTCTCCCCCAAATCACCAAAACCCAGCCCTAAATTACTGTCTATTCCTCAAATCCGCAGCAATGGTCCTCAAATCTTCCTCTTCTTCATCGCCCTCTCGTTGTCCTCCACTTCTTCATCGCTGGTGGCCACGCCATCCATTGCCGGAGCTCTGGCGATTGTCTTCCGACTAGAAGCTCCCATCTCCCTAAGGAGTGAGATCCCGTCTCAGTGGGAACGCGTTCCTATCGCGTTTCTGAGCGAGAAATGCCGAATCGCGTTTCTCAGCCGGGAGCCGCTTCAATTTAGGCATTTCCTGTAACTGAGATCCATACAATGAATCTTCCCTTGACGGGAGCTTGCTCTCATCCAGACGGGAACCTGCTCCTAAATAGGATGAGAGCTTCAACGCTAATCTTAAGGTCGAAATTCTCACTTCTTTTTCTAATATATGCAAGGAAAAAGAAAAAGAAGTAAGAAAGATTTAGGACTCTCTCTTTCTTAGACAATATTCTAGAGAGGATCAGGTCAAGAACGGACCTCCCCTCCTCCCCCCCCCCCCCCGACCAAATGGTTGGGATCCGAACCGTTGGATGTGTTTAAAATGTGTTTTCAAGGGCCTATGCAAGGATTTGACAAAAAAAAAATGATCAGGAAGGGCTTCATCTGAGCAGTTTTTCATGAATCCCGATCATTTTTTTGCCGAATCCTCACATAGGCCCTTGAAAACACATTTTAAACACATCCAACGGTTCGGATCCCGACCATTTGGCTGAGAAAGGGGAGGTCCGTATTTTAACAAGGTCATGGAGTCCTGACCTGATCCCCTCCCCCCCTCTCTCTCTCTCTCTCTCGCTCTGTATATATAGACAAAGCATTTCTAGTAAGGGATCCCTTATATAGCTAAGGTGCGGGAATTTTTGTTCGAGATCAAATTTCGATGATCCGAACCGTTAGATGTGTTTAAAACATGTTTTTAAGGTCCAACGCGAGGATTTGTCAAAAAAAAAAAAAAATACCCAAAAGGGCTTGATCCGAGCATTTTTCGATAAAAAGTACATATACAAAGAAAAAAATGTTTTAAACACATCTAACGGTTCGGATTGTCGAAATTCAATCTCGAACAAAAAATCCCTTACATAAGCTATGTAAGGGAGCCCTTATAAGATCTTGTTCCTCTATATATATACATAGGAAGAGGATCTTATAAGGGCTGCTCAAAAAAACCGGTGAACCGTGAATCCGGTCCGGACCGAACCTATCCGCGCATTTTGGATTTTAACCGTGGATTAATGGTCTGGACACGGATTCAAAAAATAAAAAGCCGTGACTCGCGGTCCGGACACGGATTTTGATTTTGAAACCGTGGATTAACCGATCCGGACCGTGAGATTTTTATTATATATAATTTATATAGGAAGAGGATTTTATAAGGGCTCCCTTACATAGCTTATGTAAGGGAGCCCTTATAAGATCCTCTTCCTATGTAGATAAATAATTTACCACTTTTACAATATTGTCAATTTGATATTTTGATATGGAGGGTTATAGCCTACCGTGTTTGGAATTCCAAAATGAATCTTGGATTTTGTTTTTTGGCCATCTATTTTGATTCCAGGTTAATTATACAAAAAAAAAAAATTTGAGTCCATAATGTTCAAGTTTAGATTTATTCAATTAATATGTTGGAATGTTTAATAAGCTTTCATTATTTCTCTCTAGTGATTGTTCTTTCTCTGTTCTTCTTGATGCTTTATATTCTCATCTACTAACTGTACTAGTGAAGTATTTGTTTCAATGTTGAGTTTGGGTTTTTGAATGAATGATGATTTTTTTTTTATAGAATAAGTTGAAAATCCGTGGACAAATTCGGAAACGTGACTCGCGGATCGGATTGGAACCGAACCGTGAGACTTTTGGATTGGACGCGGATTTTATTTTCAAAAAACAGTGACTCGCGGATTAGGATTGGATTCATGCCAATCCGGACCAATCCGGACCGTGAGCACCCCTAATTATTATATATATATATATAGGGAGAGCTTCTAGTCCGGGCTCCGGACTTCCGGACCTCCATGTTCCCGATATTTTTTTTATGATCCGAACCGTCCAATATGTTTAAAACGTGTTTTTAAGGGCCCCCGCGAGAAATCATCAAAAAAAAATACCGGGAAGGGCTTGATCCAAACAGTTTTTCACAAAACTATAAATGTACAGTTTTTGTGAAAAATTGCTCGGATCAAGGTCTTCTCGATATTTTTTTTTGATGATTTCTCGTGGGGGCCCTTAAAAACACGTTTTAAACACATTGGACGGTTCAGATTTTATAAAAACAATTTTTAAAACCTTCAAAACACCCAAAAACTTCTAGTCAGGGATCCCTGACTGGAAGCTTGCCGTATATATAGGCAAAACTTCTAGTCCGGGCTCCGGATCTCCACGTTCCCGAATTTTTTTTTATGATCCGAACCGTCCAATGCGTTTAAAACGTGTTTTTAAGGGCCCTCGCGAGAAATCATCAAAAAATAAAATACCGGGAAGGGCTTGATCCAAACATTTTTTCACAAAACTGTAAATGTACAATTTTTGTGAAAAACTGCTTGGATCAAGGCCTTTCCGGTATTTTTTTTTGATGATTTCTCGCGGGGCCCTTAAAAACACGTTTAAACACATTGGACGGTTCGGATTTTGCAAAAACAATTTTTATAACCTTTAAAACACCCAAAAGCTTCCAGTCAGGGATCCCTTATTAGCCGTATCTAATAAGGACTACCTTATTTTAGTTAAATGCGGACCTACTATTTCCCGATCAAATTTTGATGATCCGAACCGTTCAATGTGTTTAAAACGCATTTTTAAGGGTACCCGCGAGGAATCACCAAAACAAATTGACCGGGAAGGGCTTCATCCGAGCACTTTTTCATAAAACTTTATCTACGGCCTGTGTGAAAACTTTGCTCGGATGAAGCCCTTCCCGGTCATTTTTTTTGGTGATTCCTCGCGGGTACCCTTAAAAATATGTTTTAAACACATTGAACGGTTCAGATCATCAAAATTTGATCGGGAAATGGTAGTCCGCATTTACCTAAGGGAAAGATCAGGTGGGATGGGGAGGGGTAAGAGATTGTGTAGACTTGTAAGTTCTAATCTCAGCCCTTGGTTTTGACGGCTGAGATGGAGTGTTTATTTTTGTGTCCAATGAATCGGCCCATATATAGTATATAAAGTTCCGATCTAATGAGGGATCCCACAACGACCTTAAGTCGCGGACCTCCACTTTTCGGACCAAATTTTGAAAATCCGAACTGTTAGATGTGTTTAAAAGGTGTTTTTAAGGGTCCCCGCAAGAATTTGGCAAAAAAAAATACCCGGAAGGGCTTGATCGGAGCAGTTTTTCATAAAAACGCTATAAATGCAGTTTTATGAAAAACTGCTCCAATCAAGCCCTTCCCCGTA